>JAHZNB010005705.1:0-12285 GCA_027744295.1 Callyntrura guangdongensis
ACAACCAAATTCTTTGGAACAATTGGTGGAACATGCGTTCGGATAACCCACGAGGTACTTAAAGATTTCATTTATTAGTTCCTGAACAATAATAGGGATGAAGACGAGAACGGCTACATTTAGCAACATTGACAACCTTGGTCAATTCAGTAAGTGTTTTAAAGAATTCTCGTCGCACATTAGTCCCATTATACTTACCTTTAGCATAGAAATAGCAAGTAGTAAAAGTAATAAGTGCATGCTATCACTACGATTGGTGCGACGGGTGCGACGAAAAATAGTAGAATATTCAATATTGTATCTGCTAAAATTTCTACGCAGTCAGGCATATTTTCAGAGGGAGTTTATTCGACTTTTAAAACCTCGTTAATTGTTTGGAAAGAAGTTGTTAACATGAGGAAGAAATATTCATAACGTGCAAAACCTGAGAGTGGTAGTAAGGTTCAGTACGTGCGTATCGCAACCATATATCTTATATCAGAACTCTCCAAAAAAGGCTGAACTGAACAAACCAATTTCGAACGAGTAAGCGTTTTCTCTGTAATTCTTAAGAACGAATTCTTAATAATTTCCCAACGAGCATAAATAACAAAAATTGTCCCGGTCCTTGTCCGCCGATGCTAGTATACCGTTTAAAGAAAAGTTTGGATGTGGAGAGTTGGAGAGTTCATTTACCTACTCATGTTACCCTTCGATAAACTATTACATGACTAAAGCACGATACTGATATCTATATATTTTGAGCCTGGGGTACTCTACAGAGAGCAAGCAACATGATTGGATCAAGATATAAAATTACATATTAGAGAAGATTACTATACAAACTTACGGTTTTTTACTAAATTACACTCTTATCAAATACATACATTTCCCCTTAATTGATACAGAAGTATACACTTGGATGGCACGGTACTGCTTCCATCATTATTTTACTCATTAATTTCTAAAGGGGATTTAAAATCAGTCTACCAAGATCAAAGTAAGTAAAGCTACTTCATTATATTGTTGTAATTTTCACTCATCGATTCCATTAAAGGATGTGCTCTTATCTGCATATCCTCCTAAATGGGATCATGGTATTGATTTCATTTTCAGAATGTATCATTTCTCCAACGACAGGAAACTGGTATGGCACAAAGTTGAGAAAATATTTTGTAAATTTTGTAGATATGCCTTGTATGCCTAAGCGTTTTTGCAATTTCCCTTCATTTCTCAACAGAGAGAAAGTAACAGTAATGAAAATGTTGCCTTATTTGTCTCGGCAAGTTTTCGCGAAATTGGACAGTTTATCTTTCTCCAGGTTTGTTAGACGTTTAGCATGTCTGGTTAAATTTAATGTTCTTTACGTGAACGGCTTGTGATGTGTACTACCCGGAATACATTGTTTGTGTCGTGTGGGCATCTCTCTTAATGCAGAATATATATCCCTAAATATTTATATCATGGCTACTATTTCCTAATTTATATGTGCAAAGTACGCTTGAATGCAATTGCGTATTTAAGTCCCCGAAAATCATAGAGAAAAAAATCCCTTCTACACAATTTACTGCAGCATGTCTCCATGTCTTTTACGTGGGGTAGTGGTAGGTAGGAAAAGCTGTTAAGTTTTTAGTACTTTGGCACAGATTGATTATTACAGTAATTAAGACGAATTGTTTCCGCCAAGTAGACACGCGGCCGTATTTTTCTGACAGCTTACAACTTTACTACTCTTGCTAACTTTACACTGAAATGTATAAAGTGGGTGGCATGTACTTATAATGGAAAACTGGGTACTGCCTTTTTCTACTTAATCGTGACAACATGTTCGGGTAAAATGAGAACAGAAGTATGTTACAAAGATATTACACATATATACGACCAATTCGTAAGTTATAATGTTTTCTATTTTGCCAAACGCATCCCTGAGACAAAAAGTGACTAGTCTCTGGTTGTGATGAGAGTGCTGGATAGTTACCCAGCCCGCCTCCATTTTTTTATCCGCATCATCATCATTCGTTTTTTGTTCATGTCTTAATAACCGTCACATACACATTTACAAAGTTGGATAGGCTTCTGCTTCGTTTCTTTGCTTCTGGCCATTTCATAGAACCCAACACACACAGCAGAAAAAGCATAATAAAAAAGAAGCTTTAAATGCTTCTCTAAAAGCCTCTCGTCCGTCGTCGATGATTCTAGTGGAAAGTACAAAAGAAGCTTACAAGTCTTTTACTAGTCATTTAACCACCACCACCACTTCTGCCAAGAAAATACATCTCAGTGAAGTAAACTGTGAGTCCAAAGTAAAAGTAAAAAAGTCATACTGGTAAGTTAGTACGTAAAGCCTGTTATTTAAGTGCTGTGCTGCTAAAGCGGTGTGTTGTCCAGTCAGATTCGCCAGCAAAAAAGAATGAACCAACTGTACTCTCTGGATGGACCATCATCCGGTGTTATACAGCTACTTTTTATTGTTGACTTAAGCACAAACTGTTCATACGACCTATATATTATTCTCTGAACAACTAGGCATGGACAAAAACATAACATATGCATATGAGTGGGTGTTTACTCTCCGTACACTTCTGTACCTATATAACGTCCTACAAGTTTGCAACAGAACTGTACCTACCAAATTAGTACAATTTTGGACATCTATTAAGCAGCTCTCTGTATTCACATGGCACCTCTGCCGCGGCAGTTTACATGTCACTACTTAGGAAAACACATCATTATGATGGCTCAACCCCTATTATTCTAGAGAGAAGTAACTAACTGGAGAATTGAAATGTATGTCAACGAGAGGTTAAAATACACATACATTACAAATAAACCGTTTTGTTCATGGAACGCTCGGCATGAGCCCCATAATTTGCTCTTCCTGAATTAGATTGCATCTCGCACCAACTACGTGTACAACTAATGTCTCGTTGAAAATAGATTTTCGGGGAATGTGTTGCTGCGAATGTGTCACCGAAAAGTTGGATGCAACACCCTTATTTCACGATTAAAGAATTGGGACTTGGCGTACACAAAACAGTACGCTTACTATTTATGTGTGTAGATTTACAGAACAAGCGTATAACAGTATACATCCACCCACGTCAAGAGCACAAACAATCCAGGGAGAAAAAGATACGATGATCATGATGAAAATGAATACTGCATCCAAATGAATTTCGCTGGAGTGCGACGTGATAATAAATGAGTACATGCTTGACAGGAACTAAGGATGTTACATTCTAGCAATTATATTGTATTTGCTGCATGTCACATTTCTCTCTCCTCTCACGACAACGTTTCAGTCCAGCGCTGTAGATGCAGAGAGGATATAATTAATATGCGGCACAAGCTAGACACTACTAGACACACGCATCGGCCGTGTTGATGTGTAGGTATGTGGTGTATGTGTACGAATGTTGACGGAGAATTTGGCTATTAAAGTGTACTTGCCCAGCAGCAGCTCTAAAACAATAAAATGTTTTGTATAGGCGAGGACAACCATGGAATAATAGGAATCTGTGTGTGTGTTGCTCTTGAGGGAGCACTTTTGAATGTAATGAGAGAATATTAATATTAGAAAGGGAGGAGATGAATCAAAAGGCTTATTAAGATTGTATACGAAGAAGAGTAGCTTGGGTGAAAGTGGATTTTGGTTACATTCCGATAGAGTGTAGTACAGTGAAAACGTGGGTATATGTCTGTCTGCTTGTGCATTTAATGTCAAAGTCCATCGTTTTTTGTCTGTTGCAAACTGGGGAGTCCTCGAAACTTGTCAAGTAATTTTTGCTTTCTATATAAATACGTGTATATGGAATGTCAGATTGCTTTCTCCATCTGTACTGTAAATAACTTGAGGAATGACAAGATTCTCAGGCACGCAGCACACAAACACACATTATAGAAGAAATGTTTTAGGAGATTAAATATAAACAAAAAAACTTTCGCATCTGTCGACAAGATACATCCTTCATAAAAATGTGACTCATGAAATACTGTAAGGAAAAATGTTCTCGCGAAATGAATACTGTGGCCCATATGCTTTACAAAAAAAATTGTACAAATATTTACCTGCATCTTTTGTCAGATGAAACAGAGATAAAGTAAAGTACGCAACAGTGCACAAGACATTACTAACACTAAAAAAGGCTCTTCTTACACCGTTACGCCCCCTTTCCTGTTTACAAGTTGATGTAATGAACTTTTAAAAACTTTTGATTTTATTGTGCTGTCAAGGGAGAAGTTGAAGGTGGAGAAAAAGGCAAGGGTACATTGCCCGGTGGGAAATAGCTGTTTTTTCTCTTCATATCCTCATTTTCTCTTGTATTCCGGGAATCTTGTTCGGTTCACAAAGATGGAAAATCGATTTCCGTGTTATTATTTTTTAAGGAACTTTGCACTTTCCCTGTCAACGCAGTTGTGTATTTTTCACGATTCTGCTTGGTGTATACTCATTTGCTAGCATCTCCGCTGCTCCGTCTACTACCCAGCTAATAACAAAGATCGTCGACAGAAAAAAGAAGGAAAGTTCCAACAATTTCCGTCATACATAGCTTATAGAAGCCTTTGTAGTTTTTACGCGGGAAGCCCATTCCATTATGTTTAGGGCTGGAAAACGTATAAAGAACGAATTCATATCACTTGTAAAGTCCAACTCATCTTATACCCTGTGTACGCTTGTACTAGTGGGAGGAAGAATGAGTGACGAAAGTGCAATTTTATTGTGAGGCAAAATAGTAGTCACCAACTCGTATATCGCATTACGTTCTTATACCGTATAAAAATGTACACAATAGTAAAATTATAGGTGTAAAACTACATGTAAGTTTATATAGAACTCCTCCAGAACCCGCACATACGTCCTGTGTGTATACCAATCTGGAAAGTAAAGAGTAGCGGCAGGAATGCTCTCTCTCTATCTATCCCTCTCTTTCGGTTGCTTTGAGGGTAAAAGCTGCTACTGGTGAGCTGCCACGTGAAACTAGTTTTGTGCTTATTTTCTTTCTCCGTTTTCCCTCTCCCGTTCTCTTTCTCTGATGTGGGGAACGTACTTACTTTCTCCCACACGCAGTTTTTAGATTTATAGCAGGGAATAGAATAAAGTACTACTGACATTACTGGGTGCGTATATATTTACACGTTTATCTGTTGTCTTGTGCGCTATCTTTCTACTCCTATTTATATACATACGTGTAGGTACCCACAGTACTCACTTTCATTTTTATAGAAGTTGCTTAACTTAGGAAGAATGAACTTTTAGGTTAAACAATAGACGGTACAAGCTACAATTCTGGCTCGATTTCAGTCAGTCACCATATAGGCATTTATACTATATACAAACGCGATGTTGCACAGCTTCCAAAGAATTTTGTAGGTTACCGGGAAATCATAGTACATTGTACCACAGTAATGTAATATATGTGTATATTATGTATACACCAATAAGCTATGAATATATAGTTCACATTCAATGTGGTATAACGTGTGAGTATGTGTCTGTGTGGTGCAAGAGGTTCACTCACAATCAGACTGAGTCAAAGGAGTTTTATGGATGAAAATGTGACTACAGAGAAAAATACTTTTGCGCGAGTTTGTTCTCGCTCGACGGGAAACATTAGTTGGGCAGTCAGTAGTCAGCTACCGATACATTCTCCAACGATGCTTCTCTCTGCTGCTGCTGTACGTCAACTATTTTGGTAAAAAAATGGGGAAAAAAATCTTTCTCTTTGCAAAAGGCAATCCCATGAACTACGTGTGTACTTACCAGAGCACACAAATGAATGTGTATTACTTCATCATTGTGTGTACATATTTCCCTAAAATGGATTCTTACATAGCCTCTTGATGGCATAGCTTGAGGAAAGAATTGCAAAAAAATTCGTTGCTGGTAGCAGTGATGTTTGTATAGAAAAAGAAGAACCAGAAAAGAAGCAATAAGAACACAATCGAAGAAATGAAAGGCTGATTCGGATGACTTACTCAAGTTGCTTTGTTGTTGCTATTTTCTTTTCTATTAGTTGTTGTAGCAGTCCACTGTAGTATTGTACAATGAGTCGTCGTGAAACTTGCAAACAAAAGTTGAAAATGGGAAAATGAGATGTACTGTGATATTGTTGGATTTAGGGTTTCCATTGAATGGAACTAGTTTGTTGAAATGAATGAATGTGTGCATAGATAGGTAGTACTATAAGTTAGGGAATTCTTCCTTTTTGTTTCTTTTTTCATTGACGACTATATTTGCTGCTTTAGGCGTGATAAGCGTTCATTGGTATTCAAGATTTTGCAAATAGGAATGACAAAATCATGAATAAGGAGACACACTTCGAATATTTTTTGTTTAACAACTACACAGCGACATCAGTTCCGCTTAAGAAAGTCAATTAATTAAAAAAGATGTAAACCAAAGTTTTTGTGGGAGGACGTATTTACTGTGCGAGAAACAAGGATTTGTTGAACTCGACTTACTATCGATTCAGATTTCAGATTAAAAAAACTCGACTGGGAAAAGTTGTTGTCAGAGTGGTTGGTTGGATGATGATGTCATGGGAGAAACGCGCAACGATATTCTAGGAAGAAGTTTGTGTTTGTGTAACAATATCATGAGCAAGTGCTGAAAAATAAACACTTACCAGAAAGATATTAATTTGTTGATGGTTTTCCGACTTGTCGAAATTCTGAGAAGCAAAACTAATATTTTGAGTTGAGCCATTTTTTTGTGTTATTTGTTTAATGATTGGGGAACTATATTTATGTGTGTAAGCTGTGTAGCTAGATGTCATGTTTGGGTTTGAAGCTAAAATTTCAGGGTGGTAATAAAAACGTAATGCATATATTTTACTGTCAACATCAACATTTCATCGGCAAATTACTCGGTGGATAGAAGATACTTTTGCTTCTAATACGTCTATGG
Organism: Callyntrura guangdongensis; assembly: GCA_027744295.1. Classification (NCBI taxonomy): domain Eukaryota; kingdom Metazoa; phylum Arthropoda; class Collembola; order Entomobryomorpha; family Paronellidae; genus Callyntrura; species Callyntrura guangdongensis. Next base: position 6,887 of record JAHZNB010005705.1, read on the forward strand.
AGCATACATGTTCGTTTACTGTCAGCGAAATTTATATTCTGTTACACGAAAAAATATGTAAGGATAATAATAATAATACAGCAAAGCTCTTCAGTTTGAAATATAAGAGCATCTCTAGTATCATAAAGAGAGAGTGAAGGAGAGACAGCTCCCAACAATTTAACGACTTGTGTTTAACAAGTAAAATTTTAAAAGTAGGCCACAATAATAAAAGCTGGTGAAAACCAAAATGTTTCCAAGTTTTTAGTGCTGATGCTACTAGGAATCCACAGCGCCAGATCGAGATCTACATACGTCGCGTCATCCGTTGTCGTCGGGATAATCAAAACTACAATAGACATGAAATAAAACACACACACGCATACAAGTAGATAATATGTGTCTGTCAACAATATGCATTGTCGCCTGTCGTTTGCACTCAAAAATAGGTAGATAAGCTTATACACACAGATGTTCAATTTATTTCGTACATCGTCTTTTGTCTCTTGACGTAATAGAGTGAAAAAGTTGAAGCAGAAACTTTTTTCATTCTGATAATACACAAGTACGTGTCATCGTTCTCCTCCTTGTATCCTCCCTTTTTAGTACGTACGACGTACATAGTATGTAAACCAGCAACCACTTCTGCTAACAACTTACAAATAAAATAAATTACATTCACGTCTACATTTAAAAAAAATAATGTACGAATCAGTACGGCAGCCAAAGGGGATGGAGTCCAACAAAAGATAAGATTTCGATGAGTGTATAGAGTTGTAAGACGTGACGGGGGGGGGGGAGGTGGAGAAAGGGAGCTAGTGAGCCTGAATCAAAAGAGAAAAGATTACTTTTTCTTCTTCTTCGTCGTCGTTGTCTTCTCCTTCTACTACTACAGGGCTTTTCTCAGAGCATTCAAATAAAAAGTATTATTTCATCTCTATTTCGTTTCATCTGTTCATCTTCCTTTCCCATTGATTTCCTCCAGTAATCTTTGAAGCCCATCCTTCCACAATCTCGTTGGCTCCTTCGCGGTTGATTAAAGACGAGAATAAGAGCGAGATGAGAAACAGGATGTGAAGCAAATGAAGTACTCTCTAGTGCAACTGTGAATTGTGCTCAGCACAATGGTATGAGTAACCGTATTATGATTACTGCTAACATATTATGCATTATGTAGCAGCACGGCGTCATTCATCTTTTCAAAATAAACATACAGTCATAAGTAGGTACACAGTGCACATACACACACACACGCGCATTCCCTCAAAGAAAGTGGAGAACGTGATGCATAATACTTAACTTTTAGTTCACTGAAACGTAATGGCAAAATACGGCAGCAGGCAGGAGTGTCCTCAATTTTTCTTCATATCCGATTCGTGCTTACTACTCACTATACAAATACCACGCTGCTTTTGCCTGAAGACAGGAAATATCCTCACAGTAGAAGTAGCTTTTCAGGTTCTCGTATCCCCCAGACCGAAAAAAAACGGGAACGAAAATCGTAAGAGCAGAATAAGTAAAGCTTCTTATTCACTCTTTCTTTCTTTTTTCCTCTGTTGTGGTAATAATAATGCTCCATTTATAGCTTGTGTGCACGTTACGTTCATAATGTGTGGTGCAAATTACTTTTCACTCCATTCCATTTTCATTTTCCATCGGTTCGCAAATCCGTACTATCCCACAAAAAGTCCCACACCACACAAAAGCCGTATTGAGGTGAATCTAACGACAATACTCACTCAGCTCAGGCCCACGTGTATAGTTGCTACAGCTATACCTATAATCTTTCCTTTCAGCACCATCCACGCGTGCAATTTTGAGCATATTTATTTTACCGTTTTGTATATATTTACGATTTAGGAGCAGCGCCACAAGGGAGGCAGATAGCCTTGTTACTCCCCGTCCCACGGTCCACACACAAAAAAACTTATTTTTCTACAAGTACTACCGCTATTTTGACACTAACATTTTACGGGAAAGGGAAATACCTAATACTTCCTACATACGTTACAAAAAGTGGTCTCGATGTTATGGTCTTTTAGTCATTTGAAACTGAAACCTGAAACCGTATAAAGGAAAATGAACCAACATTTTCTTCTTATACGGTTTCAGTTTGGAAGAGTGATGTGGATGTAAGAAAGGTTGCCAAAGGCAAGTAGTGGCGGGTTTGGAAGGCCATTGTTGTCGATGTGCGTGAAACTTTTTGCATTGCGCATTAAAATATACACGTTCCTGTGATATTGATAAAGTTATCAATGGTACACGTCGTAGACACAAGTTGCTTCCTCTTTCTATAAATATGCCACAGGTACATCATTATCTGTTTAGGGGCACGCAAACACCCACCCACACCATCCCACAGNGGGGCACGCAAACACCCACCCACACCATCCCACAGAAAGCATTCATAAACCATGTGATGCTAATGCTCTCGGCGTTTGATGTTTGTCTATTCGGAAAATTGTAGCAAAGGAAAAACAGTCGGAGAGTTGTGCAGACATAAATAAGTTTTCGTCTTTTCGCCTCTCCTATAAAACAATACGCCTTGCACACTGGTGTTGCTTCATTGCTTTGCAAAATACTGTAGTGCGAATGTGAGAAATATAGGAAATGCACAAAGCTTCACGGTTTGATAAGTTAAGAGGGGCACCGTTATGTTGTTTTTTGGAGGGGAAAAACAGTGAATAAAACACATGGCTACTTCCAGTACTACTACGACTAGTATCACCGTCATTACTATCATTACAATCAGTTAAAACATGTGTTACACCAAAAAACGAGTATATATAGTATAGCTACATCTTGTGAAAACGGCTTGTCGACATACAAGTGTATTTAGGCGATATAGCTAACAGGAACTTTTTTTGCTGCCGTACTCAAAAAAACGTATTTGTAGAGCAAATTGAAGATGGGGCGCAGCTGCAAATTATGAGCTGCTTTGTGACTTCTGAAAGTATTTTCGCAGCCATAAATTTACTCAAATTTTATACACTCTTAAAAAGGAGCTTGCTGGGGTTTAGCACAAGCAAAAAGTGGAATCTCTTGTAAATTTTGCGTTTTATACAACATCCACCCACACAGACAGAGGATCGCTCTTAGAAAATGAGCACAATAAAATCATTTATGTGGATGTGTATAGTACGATGCGCGCGTATTTGATTCTCTGCTTTTGTGGATTTTAAAAGGGAAAAAGGTTTTTAACGTTAGAATGCTATTTGCCACTTCGTTATTAATGAATGCATTAAGGGTAAATTGGAATTTTCCTTCAAAAAATAAGATGAATAAAGACATAGTTTGTATATAAACATATGATCATTCAATTTTTTTATCACATTTTTTGATATCACTGAAAAGATACATTCCTGCTCTTCCGAAAAAAAAACTTTAAAATATAAATCGTGGGGTGAAGTGGTGAAAAACGGATTTTTTCACGTACCAGGAAGACTTGAGTTTAGTAAACTTTTGAGAAAGCTTGTCTAATAAACCTTAAGTGAGATTCCTGCTAAATTTAAGGGAAGCTCGGATATAACATTTTCCTGCTTTTACTTTTATCTTCCTAATATCGATTATTTTTTTCACCAGTCGGAACTTTTGCAGCAAATTTCCCACACCTCCAGCAATATACACATACATATGTATGTGTAGCTTGTTTTAAAATGGAACAAGTTTCCATCAAATGGAAAAGACAGCATGACACTGACATCACATCCATTTCTCATTGTAACTTCTTTTCACCTATTCCCACATCCGTGCCGACTTTTTCCCTTACCACTTTTGACTTTCCCACTTTTTCCCTATGAGAAAAATTCACGTATCACAAGAGACACGAATTACAACACGCTTCTCGCTGTATGCGTTAGTGATACGATACGGAACATGACAGCCGCACACTCTTTGTTAATATTCGGCACATTCGTGCAAAACAGTAGTCGTGTAAAAAAAAAGAGTTGGTTGTGCAGTTACAAATAAAATGCCACTACGTTTACAAGTTCATTTTTCATCCGCACCTCAGCAACATGCACACTATCACAATCCCAGCTATTATTTAAGGTACACTTATTTTTACCACAGAAATAGTTGCATACAATCTCTTCAATGGGAAACCCAGACAAGAACAAGCATTCCTTTGAGTCGTTAGCAAAAAAGACTTTTCTCTCTTCTTTTTTTCCACGCGTACAGTTTTGTTACACTCGAACCATTGGTTAAGTTACACGCTTTGAAAAGGCACATTGGCTTTTTAAACTACCCTGCTCACTGCCACGGCCGTCATCAAATGAAGCCTGCTCAGAAAATGAAGGCTGCCACCACTGCTTTCCCTAAAGTGGTGTGAATCGGCAAGGACCGGCGAGTGAAGAAAAACGGGAAAAGAACAGCACAAGTCGCAATCATTCATTCAAATTCATTCAACTTAACACTTACAGTCGCGCAGTTGACCTAATCTTGCCACCATTCTTGAAAGTTTTCCCTTTTTCTCTTGCTCTCTCTCTCTTTTGGTCTTCTGATGCTATAGCTTGGTTTCAGATAGCAAATTACATTGCTCACGACCTGAACCTATTTCATTTTAACAGGATGAGCAGAGATTTTGCGTTGGTGGTGTATGAATTGTGAATTACGTGCATACGGTTTATAGTACGTGCTGGCCAAGTAATAGACGCGTGTATACACTTGCTATACTAGAGTTGAAACGTTTCGCCAGATTTTCAGATAAAATGAAGCTTCCTAGATACTGCGTCTTGGTTTGGAGCTCTGAAACTATCATTTATGAACTCTTTTATCCCTATTTACTATCCTATTATTCTCCACTTCTCTTGCCCTCACTCCGTATATCGAATTCTCGCTTGTAACGTAAACAGATAAAGCGGGAGCGTGTAAACGCAACGGTTTGGAAGCTTTCGCCATATCCGGCCCTATCTGCTCGTCTGTACCCTTAGAAAAAGTCAGAGTAAATATAAAGCGTTGACTTGCTTGACTTCTTTGATACTCTTTTTTGTTGTGTAACCAGCATTTAACATCATGTCCAGGAGGGATAAAAAAGGGGACCTCGTCGTCGTCACAAAGGGAAGAAACATTGACTTTCTCCGAGAAGAATAATGGAAAAACGGGAAAGGAGTTCATGTTTGTCTGTCAGGAGAATAGATAGTTTTGGAGAATTTATTTTTTTCATTCAGAAAAGTATATACCTAAAAATATTACATTTTATTACACTAACCCACTTACATCACTGTATGAACCTCTTTTCCTCTCGGCTTTTATGTCATTTCCTTTGAACGTGCGAGTGGGCACAAAAACCGCACCATATTTAATACAAAAAGCAATATAGTCGTGGAGTATTGTATATATGATAAATCAAGAAGTGTATATACACATTTCCCAACTCCAACCACAGCTAGATATACGGTTGATTGGATAGTATCTGTGTA
>JAHZNB010005706.1:0-15383 GCA_027744295.1 Callyntrura guangdongensis
CTGACGTACATTTGTTGGGTATTACTAATTAAAGTCACAGTACTTTGATAAGGTATGCTTTTACTCTATCACACTATAAATTTTAAAATATAATATATGCATTTTACATTCTAAAAGCTACGCAACAGTTAATGATATTTCGTTACATAATGAAATGGGAATAATAAGCCTACTTGTCACAGTGTATTGTTTATAGCATGATTTCCGTTTGGTGTGTACTCTATTGTTAGTTAGTTAGTTTTACGACGATCAACGCAAGTATATTTGGTTTCCACGACTATTACCTGCGGTTCTTGTTAAACTTTCTAGAGTCTCAGTCTTGTAGTATCATTATAGCATCTTGCTTTTTGGTGTTAATTTCAAAATCTCAACTGATGTATACGTGCAATAAGAGGAAATTCACATTCTTCGTGTGTATTGCCAATTATATAATATCCACTTGTTGAAGAAACTTGCAAAGTATCCTCGAGAAAAGTTAATATTTTGTAATTGCCGTGATTAATAGTGTTTGTAATGATAATCTTGGGTAAAATTCTTCTCACTCGACTAGTTTACATCATGAAAATAATTCGATTCTTAAAATATTGAAGAAATACATATTATTATGAAGGTAGGTCTTCACTTAAAAGGAGGTTATTTAGACAGCAATGATTAGTTTTTAATCACACATGCAAACCATAAGTAATCCCATTAATAAGGCATTTTTCACATTTATTCCTTACGGATACGATATATGATTTTTATATGACTTAGGAGGATTCCAACACGATGGAAAATCGCAAGGAAAGGCTTTTTGTTCAGGACAGTGAATTGTTTTATAATGCCCTGTTATTGAACGCTCGTTAATTGCTCAGAAAACAAATTGTTTATATGTAAAAACTTTTCTTGAACGTTACACAATTTCCGGAAGATATTTTTAAGATAACGATTTTTTACTCTGCTTTAGAATCCATTAGGTTAATTGTGATGACAAGAAATTTAAATATTTTAAGATATAGATATATATGTACCTAGTACCTATGTAGCAAAACATACTATTTATGCAGTATGATTTGCCTAGGTATAAAGTTACTGGAAAAATTTACAAAAAAAGTTTACGAACGAACTATTTCGTAGGGATGAACCTACATATGGATGCAGCACGTTCTTGGTGACCCTGACCCTTTTGTCTAAAACCGCAGTGTGTGTGAATAAATTTATTTCTATTGATTGTGCCATCTACCAATAATGGGTAAAATGCAGTTTTTTAATACACACCTTTAATTATGTTGAGAGATTCGGATTAGATAGATATTATTATTAGAATTAGATTCGATAGATTCGGTCGATGTCTTCATTACTCAGCAAAGTCGTTAGCAGTTCGGTCATGCAATTCATGTTTAAATATAATGGATGATGCTCTTGAATGTATATGTGCTATTGAAAAATCTCTCCATTTACAATCAAGTGACGTTTAGTACGAATAAATAATAAAATATTTGCGATTTATGTTACATATTAATGAAAAACCGCTTTGCGTAAATACATACTAGCATAATTAATTACACCCGTTTTTATGTTGATATTGTTTGAGATATTTTTTAAGTTGTGAGAAGTTTTTTTCTTCACCCGTCGCCCGTCCCTAGGATTTTTATGGTTTTTATCAGCGATCAGAGTTTTTCAGTGTTATGACAATATTTACTATTATTATTTAAAAAAATCATTATTTTCATGTGTCAATTTTCCCTCACACTATTTTTAATTTTCTGGAGCACAGAAATCAACAGCAATCAACATGAAGCACATGAAGTGTGACCTAATCAAAGTGACAAATTACATATTGTATATATAAGCTCTTTGCAGTGACAAATTACAGGGATCGTAAACTAAACTAATAAACCAGTTTTATCAGTAAAGACTAAAAAGACGATTAGTAAGTTTATACGACTTTTATCGGTTCAGTACTAGCAAACTGGTAAGTTTCACTCAATCAGATATGGATTTTGGTCTAAGCAGCATCTTGGAGGAACTTGCTTTTGGTCTGTCCTCGTTTGCGACAATGGGCGCCGCAACAATGTACTCAAAGTATAGGTCAACCGCTCGAAATTTGGAAGTAATCTAAACCAATATCTAAATATCCTAATAGTAGCCATTGGAAAACACATCATGTTCCGTTATGTATGGATGAAATGATTTTCTCCGTATTCTCAGACCGCCCCAGTCATTACAGTTGGTCCGGATCTTGTTAAAATCATGCGGAAAGAAGCCAACATCCCGTATGCCGTAGTTACTGGACGAGTTTTCCCCGTAGATTCCAATAAGATTTTAGACACTATTTCTGGAATGCCTGCCGTCATTTCTAAATCGAATACCAAAGAATTTCGTTTCTCAGATGCCCTTGACATGCGTTGGAACGAAACATTATTATTGGGGAAAATGGACTTGGCTGATAACCGTCACAGCCCTGCCCTTCAGTACGTTCCTTTTGCGTTATCAAACCCCAATACCACAACCACATACCCTTCCGGTCCTACAGTAATGGTTGACGATGTGTCTAACGGTCAATTAGACAATCTTCTCCTTACCGCCAAGGCCACATATACCCCAACTGAAGTAACTTTCACTGGTTTGATTGCCTCCTTCCTCCGAGGATTTCACTCGCTCGGAGTCGAAACCAGTGAGTCCGTCCTACCTATTGGATCTATTATCACTGTCATGGGGGAAGTTACTAAGTTGCATGGGGAAAATCAGGGCTTTCGTGTAGGAAAATCTTCCGCGGGTGGACAAACAACTCCGTATATTCTTACAACAAAAAATATTATGGAAGTAAAAAGCTCGTTTAGAACTCAAGCCACGGTTTTTAAAGCGTTGTCCATTTTGTGTGGTTGTTTTACACTCATGACGTTTTATGCTCTGGGAAGAAAATGGCTGCCTAGATGGCGTCTCCGCCGAGTTCAACGGATTATTCAGCGGCAGAGGAGTGATAATGTGGAAGGACTCCACGAAGCGCAAATTTGTGTGGCCTGTCTCCAAAATCCTCGGGAAGTAGTGTTGTTCCCATGTGGGCATGTTTGTGTGTGTGCTGACTGCTCATTGAGAATAGAAGAACGTTGCCCAGTCTGCAGAGAGAGTGTCGCTGAAACTGTGCCCGTGTATTTGGCATGAAAAAGATTCTTTACATTAAAATTTATTAAAATTAAAAGTTGAAATTTTACAATGAAAAACATCAGTACATAAAATTTTACTACCTCTGGTGTTGGTAAAGAATTTCATTGTTTTATTTTATTAAGTAGCGAATGCTATTTATTGCGATAACGAATATCTGTCCGTCTATCCGAGCGTCATCTCAGAAACGGGAAGGAATTTTGAAACTCTGTTTGCATCAACCGATAGCCCATGACCTCTAGTTGTGCACTTTATAAGTTTCATTTGCTACTTTCCTATGTGATTGATTTACATGGTTTATTATTGCAACTCTCTAGGAGCGACATTGAAGCGTGTTTATTACATGCAAAGCAATTTTATAATTTCGTTTGTCTCTCTCATAGATCACCTATACCTAAGTATAGATGGTCTCTCTCTGCTCCTGCTCACACTCATTTTCCTTTTTGCGGTGCCCATTGCCCATCCTTTCCATTTTTCTAATGAATAAAATAATACGATAGTCGCCAGTCGTCCGTCACTTGATCCTGTGCATGAAATCACAATCGCATATTTTTAGTGGCCCCACTTTCTATTCTAGAGATTCGTTGTGGTTGTAAGTTACTAATTGTGAGTCGCAATTGTAGTGTATCGGCCTTGTAGCAGGAGCAGGAGCCGAAGTGTTTCTAAATGACTACGATGTTATTGTACATATTGGTGTGCCAGTCAATGAGTCAATTCAGCCAATATGCGATATGCCATAGTACCATGCATACTAGAACATGAAAACATAAAAAGATAACATAACTCGAAAATGTATAGCTCATCTCGTCACCTGTGTGCGCTATAATATTAACTGTATTTTACATTGCCCCGGAAAGGTGAGCTTGCTTTGGATTCGTTATAAAAAATTAATTTGGAACCATACATATTTTTACAATGTACAGCGAGCTAAGACCAACTCTGACCTTGAAAAAAAAAGTTGATGAGCTTTATTTGCAAATAAATCGGCTTACTCACGCACGGCTTATTCATATTTCATATAATATACTAGTACCGAATAACCGCTGCGGTGGTAAATCACGGCTATTCATGGTTAATTATGTAATTGTTGTATTCTTCTGAGCAAGGTATATATAGAAAACTAAATGCCTTCTGGGTTGGATACGTATAGCCAACAAGCCAACACCAGTATTAATTTTCTCCTTGAAAAAGAGTCCAGTAAATTATCAAAATCAAATATAAATAGGAACATCAACTCAACTGAAATAAATATAGTTAAAATCTTCCCTCTTTGATGGTGAGATGCGATTGCAAATTGCAGAACAGAACACGATAAACGACAAATAAATAGGTATACAACGATGTATCGTACAGAAGAACTTCGATTCCAAAATTATAGCAAATGAGTTTCTTCTGTCTACTTTTTCATAAGGCTGGTGGTGGCTGCAGTGATTTTTAATTGAAAGGTTTTATATGACTATTGCATGCATAGAGCTGCAGAGGATAGGAGTAATTCAAACTATCATCAACTATAGCCATATCATATTTATAAATACTATTACTGATGCCTATAAGCACGTAAACTTAAACAAATAAAATTGAAAGTTCTATTCTACTATTCTACTGCCATGTCGCAAGTATTGTGAATTTTGCGAAGCATTTTGCTTTTACTTCCGCTTGGCATTTAGCTATCGTTCGGTGGTATCCGTACTCACGTACTCTGTCATCCTGTTCATTTACTACTAGTCGTCCAATACACCGGTCGGATTTTCCGACAAGCCGTTTGTGATCTTGTGATTCACAATTTTTCTTCCGCCGTGCCGTTGTTCTACCACGACAACATTATTTCGGCACATCCTATGTGACTACCATCGTGTCAGGCCGTCCGCCGTAAGCCCGATAATTCTTGAAGGGAAAGTAATTTTGAAATTCTGTTTTCACCAATCGATTGGTTTGGTATGGTCAATAACTCGGATGAGTTCGAAGATGGGCATTTGGGGTCGACCCCTTGAGGGTCAAATGGAGGGGTCAAACCTTGAAAATTGTTTCGCTCATAACTTCGCAACGGTATATCCGTTTGGGATGGGGTTATTTTCTAATCGACTAACTGTGAAAAGGGCTATAACATATGTCAGCATGACGTCTCTGTGACATTTCCTTGGGGTGGAAACAAGGGACCTGTTATATTTCTTTGACTTTTAACATGACAATTACGGATCAAATTTGGTACACATATACCGTGTGGGTACTTATATAAGTATATGCTAAGTTTGAACCAGGTTGGGAACTATGCCTTCCAGCGGGGGTTCAAGGGTCAATTTATCATCATCTAGGGCCTTTCAAAAGCATGAAAGGCTCGCTAAATAAGCTTTTCTTGTGTTGAAAAAGCAATCTGATAAAAAACTCAAAAGTATATAAAGCATAATTTTTGCAAAAATAGCATAAAAAGCATAAACAGGCAAATGAAAAAACATATTTTGAAAGGCCTTAAATTCATCATTAAGTTTTATGGTATTTGATATAACTAGTCAGTATGCTGGATAGTTTGACTGATTTTAACGCCAATACTGAATGGGTGTGCCTACTTTACAGTTTACATTTACATACATTACAGACTTATATTTTGTCTTACCCAACCAGCTATCTGCAGTTTTGGGTCTAGGGCTGTTCCCCCCAAGTTATATTTCCTCCCAAATATAAATATTAATATGGCATATTATATTGGCCCTTGGCCCTTACATCAGTCGGTCAAATTAACAAAACTAGCATATTCATTCATTATCATATATTCATTAACATATATTCATTCTATATACATACACATAACGAAACAGTAATTTTTTATTAAACGGTAAATGTCCCGTCGCAAGTTAAAAATAAAAAGGTAAACGAGCAGTTGCGCTTTATACGACGCAACTTAACTACTGAAAAAGTATTCAGTAGTTAATGATTTTGTCTTCCTGTCTGTCTGTCTGTTTTAGCATGATAACTTTTAAACGCAAACGAATTTTAAAATTCTGTTTTCGCCGATCGATAGGTCTTATGAGTTCGAAGATGGGGGTCAACCCCATGGATTATTATCTTTCCGATAGGTTCCGAGGAGGATCAAAGCGACAAGGACTTCGGAAGTATAAAATGTTGAGGGAAATGTGGCTTGGGGGGAACGGGCCAGTCACGGCTTGGTGAATTGGTGAACCTGAATCCTGACTGGCTGGCGGTGCAGTGACGGTTTATAAATAAATAAAAAACCAGAAAATAGTAACGTCGATTTGAATATTTGAGCATTGTTCATATTTCTTAGCTCTTCTATCTAATGCAAGTCTGAGTCTGCAGATCTGCTACCAGTAGCAGTATAACCTAGTGCGTTGTGTTGTGCTATATGGAGGATTGAATGTGACCTTAAAACAAAAGAGAGTACGTTACGTGTACTGTAAATGTAAATGCGTCTAGGTACATTACAAATTACAACCACACTTTAGTGTTTAGGTATTTGTATCAACAACAACACAGCATCGGCACTGCGGGGCAGTCCGCACTGTATAGCTGTAGTTGCTTGCGTACATGTAGTTGTCTCTGCCTCTTTGCTTGCAGTTGATCAATATCAAAGGGAGCAGCAAAATATAATTAACTGCATCTCGGGACTCTGGAATCAATTGGATTGGAATACTGTGTATTTACCGGTGAGTGTGCTTTTAAAGCAATTATTATAATTATAATATAAGGTAGTCGGTTATCGGGTACTTTATGGTCATTTTACTTTGAGCACTGGCTGCTCTGAAAAAGAAATGGAAATAGCGCCTTAAAATAACGAGTCAAGAAGTAGAAACAGCTGTGTTGGTTTTTATACGTTTTTTACTTGCATGCACATGCATTGAATGAACGAAAGTAAAAGTTGAACCGACTAAAATACAATGTTGAACGCAATCAACCAGTGACGGTGAACAGTTAGTTGGATGTTGGATCTGGTCATGGAATTAAACAATCTAAAATAGAAACTCCCGTGCAAAATGCTTATCAAACTAGCCAAGTACATCTAACTTATCCATTTTTGAATTTCAAAGATTCAAGGGTTGAAATAATCAAAATTTTCGCATCAGCAGTTAGTTGTGTTGATTAGTGTCTCTCTGGCTCAGTACTTTTTATTTGTACTGTAATTTGCTGATTAATTTAGGCATTGCTGCACTAAAAATTATAAAAATTAGTAGAGAATTATCGTATTTTAATTTTTACTTATTTTACGCTCAAAATGATTTTTGCAGTATTAAATTATTGCGCCGAGGTTAGGTTTATTAGGTTGGAGCCTTTGGTGCTAAATGGTAAGATAAGCTACCTTCATGTTTTTAGCCACGAATGGTGGCCCACGTTACCCAAATTTTTAGACCGCATTTACGCGAAATCGTTGTGCCGTAATCTTCTGATTCTGAAGCATAAAAAGAGCCAGATTGGTCGGTTTGGTTTAAACTTTAAAGGTTCCATTCATTATCAACCCCATGGGGGCTTCAACCGAGTATTTGATGTTGAAATTTTGGGTCTACACGTTTACAGTTTTACAGTATAGTATATACTATATACTATAGGCAATCATAGAGTCTTATAGTAGTTTACAGTTATAGCATAACATTACCATGCAACCAGAATCATGTCCACTGTCAACTGTTCACCCGAAAAGCAACTTCCAAATGAACTAATATATAAGTTCATTTCAAGTTCCTCATTGGTCGGTTGATGTCTGGTTTGGTTTAAACTTTAAAGGTTCCATTCATTATCAACCCCATGGGGGTTTCAACCGAGTATTTGATGTTGAAATTTTGGGTCTACACGTTTACAGTTTTACAGTATAGTATATACTATATACTAGAGGCAATCATAGAGGCTTATAGTAGTTTATAGTTATAGCATAACATTACCATGCAACTAGAATCATGTCCACTGTCAACTGTTCACCCGAAAAGCAACTTCCAAATGAACTAATATATAAGTTCATTTCAAGTTCCTCCAGTCTTCATGTCTCCCAGTGTGTACGGCTTCAGTTTTAGAAAGTTGCGAAAATACACAGTACATAATTACATTTTTTTAGAATCAAGTTTTAGAGTAATTAATTATGAAAGCTCACAATAATAGTAAAATTGTATAATCGCTCACACGAAAATTAGAATAACAAAAAATTATTATTTTAAATAACGTATTTAAAATTTAACAGGTGAATATAAAATTATTATCAAGGATTCTACAAAATCCCTTTACAGCCAGCACTAATAACAATAATTTCCTCCAGTGATGAATTTTTAATTCAAGCCGTTTCAAAATATCTCGAGTTCTAATCCTGAAGTTATCCCGTAAAGCAGCAACACAAGGTTCTTATTTTTATTTTTATCAACGTCAATCAAATCAAACTGTTTGATTATTGATTAATAGAGGTTTATATTCGAACAGTAAGATCAAGAATTACTGCCTTCTTCTTTTTTTATCGATTACTAAAATGTTCACACGTACATACATAATTTATTAATAAATTAATAAATAATATAATTATTATTATTATTGTTGTGTCTTCGGTCCTTAGATTAAAGTCTACGATTGAATCGGTCACGTGTTCACGCCAGATTTGTGGTTCAAATCAAACAGCGATAATATTGCGGTGGGTATATTATTAGTACAAGGGTACAGCTCCTATTCTTGTTTCTTATCTTATCTTATTTGTGTGCTTACTTTACTTCACATCATCCTCCACGTCACATTTTAATCACGATCATCAATCGTGTAGTAGTGGTATTTTCTGTTCAGCATTTAAAATATTTGTGATGATAATAAGCATTATAAAAGATACAATTACAAAAAATGTAAAATTCGTTTGTAGGTTGTAGGATAAATTGCTATCAGTCATAGTCAGCCAGCTTTAATCACTGTTGTATTGGTTATGCGTGACTATAATGTGGTAAATATTCAAATTATGGATTACACAGATTAAATTATCTGTCTTACACGTTCTGAACGATAATGAAATACCAACTTTAAACAATGTTTTATTGTTTACACCGATACTAATATTTAAGTAAAAGTAATAAACATTAAATCAAAATTCGTTTGGGTTTTTATTATAGACTTTTTTCTGATTGAAAGAAACACCGGACAAATTAGAATTTAACTGTATTTATTCACGAGGAGTACCAAACGAAACATGTATCGTTTTGTTGCAAACTCCCCGTCCGCGTCGGCTGCAGTTGCAGCTGCAAATAATTTACTGAAAACTCGAGCAGCGTCCGCAGTTACAAACTCACCTAAGAAGAATTTGGTCCAAGCCTTGACTGGAAGCACACGCACCACGTCAACCTCGGTCTCAACTACTGCTTCAGTGTCCTCAACTGTAAACAAAGCTACTGAGCCACAAAAACAGTATTCTACTGCTGCTCCTGCAGCAGAACCCTTTCTCAATGGATCCTCATCAGTGTATGTAGAGGAGATGTACAATGCCTGGCTTCAGGACCCTTCCTCCGTTCATGCTGTACGTTGACGTTGACAATTGAAGTTCAAAGTCAAGCATAATGTAGTGGATCTTGGATCCCAAGTCATTATAAAATAAGTTCGCATAGACATTCGTTATTATAACTAACTCGTTTTTGTCTTCTAGAGCTGGGATGCCTTCTTTCGTAACGCCTATGGCGGTGCACAACCAGGTGAGGCGTATCAAAGACCACCAAATCTTGCTCCACCTGAACCAAACACATTACCTCTATCTGCGTTCACTGCAGGTGGTGCACTGGTTCCCTCTGGAATGCCTGGAATGTCTATGGGAGCACCTAGTGAGAAAGTTATTGACGATCATCTGGCTGTGCAAGCAATCATTAGAAGTTATCAGGTCAGACCACTTTACGGCATTCTTTGTGGTGTATTTTTGCTATATTGAGTATTTATTATCTCTGTTATGGTGTTGTTCGTTGTTATTATAACTTTATGATCGATTACTATATGATGCTACTTTGAGGTATGTTCAATCGTCAGTTTACAAAGCCTTCTCATCATCAACCAGTCTACACATGAATTACATACCAAATTGATATTCCAAATCCTGACTTCACCATTTTACCTTTTTTTAACTTGTTTGTTTCACCATTATTAACTTTGTCAGATGCATGACATGTCTTACTCAAAAGATACCTAAATATACCACATCATGCATGCAATTAATTGTAAAGTTGCGATGTTTTATACTTTACATGTGTTTACCACTTTTGCTTGTTGTGTTCTTCTTAGCGCTCTATATGAGAGGAATTACTAAATTTATTTGCTAGTTTTATTTAATTTGTCACAACAATAATTACTGGAAACTATTTTGTCTAAATTTTGGTATTAAACACATTTCTATACTGAACTGTTCAGCAGTAATTGAGGGCATTATTTCCCTAGTATCTTTTCCTAATTAGCAATTTTAAGCTATTTAATCAAGGTTTTGTATTTTGTTTGCCCTCCCCCTTATTATTCCCATCCATTATTTTGAACCCCAGCTCGTGTATCCTGTTCGTTGTCAGTGTTTTTGAATTTCGTTTATAATGGTTATTATCTGACTTAAAAATCGTTAATTTTATATTAAGTTTATATTTTTCGGTCCCAACATATCATTTGATTTACTCTCGACTTTTACTACGACGGCCATGTTTTGTGTAGGCACGAGGACATCATATTGCGAGACTCGACCCGTTAGAAATTACTTTTGCCGACTTACACCGTGATGATAAAGATGCGAAGGCCATTGTCGTGCGAAATTACATGGAGGGTTATGGTTAGACTTGTATTATAAACACCTATATGTCCCACGCATTCCCATTTTAACTAATAGAGAATGTCGTGCTGTGAGAAATGTGCTATGATTGATTGACTAACTGTTTGTCATTTTGCTGTTAAATGTTTGATACCTCTTCACAATATGGCTAGAGCTGACTCAAAATATTTAAATGCCCACCATTGAGTGGAGGTATTTTAAGGGAACGGGAACGACAGATGCACACTCCAAATTAATGCTTGTAACCGTTAGATAAGAGCTATTTAGTACACAATATTTTGCCTATTCAATAGTGTAGAATAGAATCATTATGATTCAATCATATCATTCGTATTTTAAGGTTTACGGTCGTTTACGCTGTTTCTCCAGATATTCATTTTGCCAATTAGCAACCATGTCAATAATTCGGACGAGAATAGTCCCAACTTCAACCCATAGGGTCATAAATAAAATTCTGGAACCCTTTAAAATTAACTGTCAGACAAAGGCTATTTATCTACTACTACATAACTAAGCTTACCTATGTGGTTGATTATAGTAATGGAAGGAATTGGTTGATCCAATAAATATTAAGACTCTTAGATCTCCATAGGTCTATTGTTGATCCTTGTGGGACCTCCATTTCAGGATCTGTCAATAGTATTTACTCCGACACCCTTTCATTGATTCAGTTGAAACGGATATTTTATAATTAACTAATATAACAAGCCAATCAACTGGTGTGTTAGTGAACGATCGTAAACCTTCCAGTTATTTATATTTTCGATTTAGTTTCAATTGCTTCTGCAAATGCCTCCGCACTATGTTAGGTATCTACATATTTTAGTTTAGACCATTAAGTTATTAATTTTTTACCAAGTTTAGTTATTTTCTGTCTTGGTGTGTTGTTGCAATTAAATCTACTTCTCCCACTCAACTTGCTTCATAAGGTGTAAAGGGTTACGTTGTCAATATGTCAATGTCAATATTATCAATGTAGCGTTTGGGAAATAGCTTACTTAGCTTCTTTAATCTAATCAATTCATCTGGAGAGAATGGGAAAGGATCAGGAAGGAAAGTGAACGTCGTCACGTTCAATACCACAAATCAGCAATATTATCCAGGATTTTTGAAAGTAAAGAAAAAATGACCGACAAGTATATTTAAAATAGTGTCCCTTGATTAAATACAGATTCGTGGGCATAACATAGCTGATCTGGATCCGTTAGGTATAGCTAGCGTTGATCTTGATGACTCCACACCTACGGAGCTCGTGTACAAATCGTACTCGTTTGGTAATTCCTTACTTTCTCTATCCAACACACAAACATCACTATCTCAATCGCAGACAACTCAACTCTGTAGCCTTTTCTTCCCCAAAAAGTAATTCGTTTTGAGAAACTGACTGTACTCTTATGCGAACAATATATTATATATCTGTCGTTTTGATTTTTACGTGTTTAAGTTGAAAACATTGTGTAGTATTTCGTTTAGTTGTTTTAATTTATTTTCACTCTTGATTAATATTATAATTTCTTTCTGTATTAAACGGTTCATCATATTCCTAGTTCTGGAGTTTCCAGTCAGCATTTGCACATGAAAGGGCCATGTGTGCAATCTTAATTGTTGAGGTAGTTTTTGAGTTTCGTCTTGATCACCGAAAATCACAAACTCATCCCGAGGTCCTGTATTTTTACCAATTTTTAATTACCCTACTTTTGTAATTTTAGTTTTTTGTTTTGTCTTGTTTTTAACTATTTAAAAACTATACGATGATCTGGTTCTTAAAAGTATTTTGTTTGTCACAATTGCTTAACCGCACGCACTTACAAAAATCTATAGAGTTGCAATAAATCTATAGACTTAGTGGATTGAAATGAGTTAGTGGTTAGTGACATGATTATAATTTCTTAGCCAGTTCCTAGTTATAGAAATTAACTTTTTATTGAAATGATTAGTCAGCTCTGTCATTATAGTCACCCTCTTTAAATATTATGTCTTATGCTTTTAATTTATGATATGTGAATAGCATCTAAATAAATTTCTTTGACAATTGGTGTCAATTTTGCCACCAAAATTAGAGGAGAAAGACATGGACCGAGTATTCAAATTACCTGCTACTACCTTTATTGGCGGAAACGAAAAGCAATTGACGCTAAGGGAAATTCTGAAACGATTGGAGAATGCATACTGTCGCTCAATCGGTGCCGAGTTTATGTTCATCAATAGTTTAGAGCAGTGTAACTGGATTCGTCAAAGATTGGAACCACCCCGGACCTTGGAATTTGATGCGGAAACCAAAAGATTGATTTTGGCCCGTTTAACAAGAGCCACCGGCCTGGAAGCTTTTCTTGCAAAAAAATGGTCTAGTGAAAAGCGATTCGGTTTAGAGGGTTGTGAAATTCTCATTCCTGCAATGAAGCAAATCATCGATAAATCTACAGAATATGGAGTGGAATCTGTGGTGATGGGAATGCCACACAGGGGACGTCTCAATGTTTTGGCAAATGTATGCCGTAAACCATTGGAACAAATTTTCAGTCAGTTTGCGGCGCTGGAAGCTACCGATGACGGCTCTGGTGATGTGAAATATCATTTGGGAACCTATATTGAGCGATTAAACCGTGTGACAAACAAAAACATTCGATTGGCTGTGGTGGCTAATCCTAGTCATTTGGGTAATACATGAAAAAGCCGTGGTAAATCTAGACATTTGACTGAATTTTCCACTTAGATAATCTTGATTGTGACTATTATAGAGGCCGTTGATCCAATCGTCCAAGGTAAAACTAAAGCAGAGCAGTTCTATCGTGGTGACAATGAAGGAAAGAAAGTTATGTCAATGCTTCTTCACGGTGACGCTGCCTTTTGTGGCCAAGGCATTGTTTTTGAGACGTTCCATTTGTCTGATCTTCCCGATTATACTACTCACGGAACAGTACACATTGTTGTCAATAATCAGATCGGATTTACCACTGATCCTAGACATTCCAGATCAAGCCCGTATTGCACTGGTGAGTTCAATAATAACTGTTCGTCAAACACTGAATGTGGGGTACGCATACAAACAGTTTATACACAAACTTTGAAATGTATTTTAATATTTTGTCCAGTTTGTCTGAATTTGGCGTATTAGGTAAGCACTTGCATTTATGCTACTCCTAAATCGTTTTAAAATGTTCGTGGGTGTAATTTTATGGATCTGATGTTACTTCTCAGGATTTGAACTGGGTTATTCAATGACAAATCCAAATGCTTTGGTGTGTTGGGAAGCCCAGTTTGGTGACTTTAGTAACACAGCCCAGTGTATTATAGATCAGTTCATTTCCTCGGGACAGTCCAAATGGGTACGACAAACGGGCTTGGTAATGTTGTTACCCCACGGAATGGAAGGCATGGGGCCTGAGCACTCGTCCGCCAGATTGGAAAGATTTTTACAGATGAGCTCTGATGACCCTGACGTCATTCCTTCATTTGACGGTGATGTTGCTATTCGTCAATTGCAAGAGAATAATTGGATCGTAAGGTTTCCACTAATCCTGTGTCTAAGAATTTTTTAGTTATACCATTTTATTTACAGTTCGTTATTTTTCCGTTAACATTTTTCAGGTGGCAAATCTTACAACACCGGCAAATTATTTCCACATTATGCGCAGACAAATTGCTCTTCCCTTCCGTAAACCGTTGATCATCATGACTCCTAAGTCTCTTTTGCGTCACCCAGAGGCCAGGTCGAGCTTTGATGAAATGACTCCTGGAACAGAGTTCCTACGAATTATTTCTGATCCTACAGCCTCTACAAGCGCCAGGAAACTTATCTTTTGCAGCGGAAAAGTATACTACGATCTGAAGAAGGCTCGAGCAGACAGGGGCTTGGATAAAGAAGTCGCAATCACTCGTGTAGAGCAAATTTCTCCCTTCCCTTATGACCTTCTCAAAGACGAAGTAAACAAGTATCCGAATGCCCAATTGCTCTGGGTTCAAGAAGAACAGAAGAATAATGGTCCATGGTCCTATGTTCAACCGAGAATGAGAACATTGTTCCCCGAGAGAGAAATAAAGTAACAAAAAACTATACATATCCCAAAAATTCCAAATTTTGTATTAAAGGTTTGAATAAAAAGTTTCCTTGCCTCGTCGTTGTTTCAGGTATGCTGGGCGTGCTGTTTCTGCATCCACTGCTACTGGTAGCAAGTATATGCATCTCAAAGAGCAAGCACAGTTATATGAAGACGCGTTTGCCTAATTGAGAAGATTGGCCATCATATTTAAATGTTAACTTTGTAGAAGATTGTATACAACTGTTGTATATAACTAAGATTAACTTTAAGGGACTTAATTGTACATTAGTAATATGTAACTATAATAAATCAATGCCAAGCGAGCAAACAGGAGCACTAAACACAAAAGACCGTCAGATTGTTTGTTTAGTGTATAACTCGAGAATGAAATTTAATACTAATGCTGGGTAGTTAAACAATTTAACTTGTTCTTCCCTAGCACC
>JAHZNB010005707.1:0-10405 GCA_027744295.1 Callyntrura guangdongensis
TAACATTACTTACAAATTACACAAAAGATTAAAACGACTACCAAATGACTACATGTCATATAGGAGTACCTAGCAGCGTACTGAACATTAACTAAAATGACTTGTATTGGCAATATTCATACTGTACGATGAGCTTTAAGGGTTACTATTCGTACGATATCATTATGCTTTATACACTCTAAATTATAATCTAAATTTTATGTTAGGTAATTTTTTGTGAGTTTTATAATTGCACAAAGATTGAGTATTGACATTTGAACTTGACATGATATTTTTGAAGCATGAAAACCCGTTTTTAAAGATGATATTTTCAAATGCTCTTACTAAGGTGAAATTTGATTGCATTTTTTCGCAAAAAGTAATATTCGACCAATTGGAATGCGGACAATTAAATAATATGAAGGGTTTTCTTATCTTTATCAATTGGTCATGTTTATTTAAAACAATCCATATTAATGTAGGCGACCACTTGTACACAGAATTACATTGACATGCAAAAGAGCATGTTAGAAAGAAAATGAAAACCCGTTTTATTTTTTGTATTCTACATGTATCTATGTACCAAAATTTATTTATTTTCAAATGTTTTCATTTCTGTGTGTTTCGAGTTCTTTATCTTTCAATCTGTTCCTTTCAAATTCGTTTTCCTTCAAAAGTTATCGTGTTGTTGACAGACAGGGCTTAGATTCAAACTTTCGGGGTAAGTTACCTCGAGCGTTACACCTGTACTGGAGCAAGGGTAAAATTGAGGCCTATGTGCGGTTTTACCCCTTAACCCCTAGTTTGAATCCGGGCTCAGGAGGTTATCGTCATTATTTACATCTGGTGTCGTAGATAATAACTATAAGCGGACAAACCCATGCTTTTGCTTTACATGGACACAGTTTACAAATTAGTATACTTATATACTAAGAGTACATGTAAGTATTTCAAAAACAGTTCAAAATAGGTGAAGACAAATTACAACTTAAAAATGTGGTAACCAAATTTGTACTACATATGTTAACAATATAGTGACTTGTGACACCAACTGGCATTACCATTGAAGCTTGGAAAAGCAAATTGCACCAACTTGTTGGGAAAAATTAAATATAAAAAGATAAAGATTCATTTGAAAAGTAATGTCACCGCAAGTTACAAAATACATCTCTGAACATTATTTTACCCAGGTAATATAGAACTTGCTGTGAATTAATTATGTTAAGATCTGGCATTTTATGCTTATATTTTCATTTAATTATTTAAATTTACAATGTGCCACCTGAAACTAACAGTTTTCATAAATATCTTATTTCATAAAAATATTATTCTGGCATTCTTGTAAACAGCCATCCACAACTAAAAATTTGAGTATTTGATTTTATTACATGAACACGAAATCCGATCGAAATTTAATTAATAATCATTGCAAAGTAATTCTATTCACTCGGGCATATTGTAATCGTTATTAACCAAAAATATAACAGAAGGACAATTTTTTTAATGCACAACACATTACTTATTGTTATTATTTCCTCATTAGTACGACTGTACTTCTAAAATTTTCTTTAAAGTAGCTCCTCTATGTGTTTGTGCACATTCTTTATGTGACTTTTTAAAGTTGACGCAAGTGTAAATTTACGGTCACATATTTTGCACTTAAACGGCTTTTCCTTGGTATGCACACGTCTATGTTCATTCAGGTATCTCTCACGAACAAACACAAAAGAATTGGACTTCAAAAATTTTCCACATATATGGCAAGGCATTTTGATTGCTCGCAAAGATTTGGACGTTCTGGCTCCTTTCAACGAACCCGTTTGAGCTGGTTGTCGAGTTCTTAAGCCACCAGAAAAACTTGTGGTGGCTGATCGAGTGCTGTAGGCCGTTAACGCGGGTGATGTTGAAGCGGTTGGATGTTTCTGCTCAATTTCAGCTAACGGATCAACTTCTACTGAAGAGTATAAAGGATTACTGTCGTTGTCAACAGGGTCTTCCATTCCATTTTGAGAAAACCCTCTATTTGAGTCTATTTGGTCGTGGGAATCGGTTTCGAGATCAAATGGACTGCAGGAATTCAAGGTTATATTGACTGTTGATTCGAGTTCAACCTTAGCAGCAATTAGTGGATTCGGGTTCATTGTATCATCGTTGTCCAGTCTTTCATCGTTGAGTTCCCCCTCCACTGTAGCCTCAGGTATATATTGTGTAAACGAGGGAGCGGCATCTAAGCAAACAAAAATAACGAGTTAATTTTATGTTTTTGGTACAAATAATGCACTTTCTGCTTTTTAAAAGAAACGTTCCAAATAAACTGCCCACGTTCTGGTACACTTGAACTTTCGAACAACTCCGGTAATTACCTTCTGTATTTACTGGCTCGTTGACACCAATTCTGTACACATCATCACCATGGATTGCGTGCTGTTCCATTTTCATATTGGTTTCACCTCGAGAACCTACACAGATCATTTTTATTAAGAAAACAATTTAAAATATGCAAACTTATTTGGCTATAGATATTGAAAACATTTAAAAATTTCTGTTTACTTGCTGGTGTCGTCGTTAGTGATGTTAAAGGGTTTCCGGTACAGTTGCTAATTCCATCACAGAGAAAACCCAAGCAGCGAAGCACCTGAGAAATGTTGTCACTCCCAACACTGGTACCAGCCACAGCAACATCCAGTCCATCCTCGGATGATCCCTTTTTCCACAGAGATTCCCATTTTTTATTACCCCGGCGACCTGGTCCATCCTTTCCGACAGAGGTAGAGATTTTATTTTCGATTCGTTCAATCTGTGCTGCTATCGATTTTTTGCAGGATTCCAACTGCCGGTGAAGCGTTTCTAGTTGATTTACTTCTTTCTGGCACATCTCACATGCCACCACTTGATCATTTTTATTATCATAGTCAGTATTTGAATTGGACAGGTTTCCACCCAACGAGAAAGTGAAGGTGAGCTTGGGTACTCGATTTTTCTCAGCTGAAGTGTCACTCTCTGAAGCTATCAGTGTCTCCCGAACATTTTTGTGATACATGTAACTCCACAGAGAACTTATCGGTTTGAGAGTGGTAATTGTGGCAGAGTCCACAACTCGAGAGCACAATTGACATTCTTCAATGTTATCCATAATAGTTGATACCTGTGAAAACAAATAAATTCATAAAGTATGAAACAACAACCATAAAATATGTAGGTTTCTTCAATCTTCAGGAAAAATGAGTTTAAACCTGCACTACAATCAGTAGAAAAAGTTAAAAAAAAGTAGTATGTCATGAACCGAATAAAAATCTCGTTCTGACAACAAGAAAATATTTAAGAACAAGCAGCAGTTGTTGCAGCTGTATTTTAAAACACGCATTAGCCAATTTTAATTTTAGTTACGGGGCCTTGTAAAGAAACAACACTAATACACTTAA
The DNA here is from genome assembly GCA_027744295.1 of Callyntrura guangdongensis. Taxonomy (NCBI): domain Eukaryota; kingdom Metazoa; phylum Arthropoda; class Collembola; order Entomobryomorpha; family Paronellidae; genus Callyntrura; species Callyntrura guangdongensis. The sequence continues at coordinate 3,402 of JAHZNB010005707.1, forward strand.
TACACTACCGCTTAAACGTATTATTAGTTAGAATTGGAAAATTTGAAATTCTATTTTCGTTCGACCTTAGTAGCAATATTAAGCCAAGAGTATTATTGGGTTAATATACACCAGTTGACTGAGCACTTTGATAAAGTCTGAGATGTGAACCCAATGTCACTTGCAAATATTGAAGGGGTAGGGGACTTGCGTATCAACATCGTCGTAAATTTCAAATCTCTACATACATTATTTAACGTATCTTTCAACATCATTTGACTGTGACAGTAATATGTACGATAATGTGTATTTTACAAATTTAAGTCATAAGTAAATCCAAAACAAGACATTTATGATAGGGCACGAACGATTTTTTAAATATTAGCATTTCTACATTAATCACATTCAATAATTTGTGTACCAAAAGTAGGTCCTAAAATGTTGAGGCTTGCAAACTGCTGCTGATTCCAATTTCAATCCAGGGGGAACTTATGTCAATCTTTTCAATAATTATAGGAACGGCCTTTGACACAATGACCATCCACAATTATAAAAGCCTAACAACTTTTTAAGTTATTTTTAACTATTAATATTTGTGTTCTAACTTCACAATTTCAGCGGCTTTGGTTTGATGGTATTAGAAATAAAATATAATATAATGCTTTGTTGATATTTTGTTGATGATGAACAGCAAGCGGAGTAGCAGCAGCTCTGCTTTTACATCTAGTTGCTTACATACAACGAGCAGCTGTTCACACGGGGAACGCAAGAATATTATGCAGAATTTTGTCATGACTTCTTGGTCAGCGCCGCGGACACACCCCGTTGCCCGAAACAGTATGTCATTATCCGAATCCGATGCCTCATCTTGTAAACAGATACCTGATAGATTGGTTATGATGTTTGACTTTGACCCAGTTTCGTGTGCCATGTTGTGACCCCCATGTGGCCCCAAAATTTAAAAAAAATCCATTAAATTAACTCCGAAACGGTAAGTCCGATTGTGATGGGGTTTTAGGTAGAGAATTGGGCTATCTGCCATCCTCTATACTAATAGTCTACACCGAGCCGTGGACACAGCCCAACGGTGCAGAACCTGCGTCATGTTCCGCGAACTTTTAGCATTACCAAGATGAACACCAGCTAGTCTACGATGCAGTTACGAAAAAAATTGTTCCGGTAACTCCATATGCACTTACGGACAATGCGTCCAACTTTTATAACAACATGGCGGTGACTGTGTGGGGTCAGTTGAAGCGGGACGTTGTTGAACCAGCGTTTCTTCACAAGGTGATAATTTGGGAGACGAAAAACAGCATTGTGGCTTTTATCAGGGAAGTTCGAGTGAACAAAGCATAATTTTAAAGAGAGAAAGACAAACGACGCCAGTTGAGGGAGCAGTGTTGGATTTAAAAAACGGCCAGTTTTTTAGAAGGAGCATGAATACCACATACCAACAACGGAAAACGGCACGGATAACTTTGATAGAACGCATGAATTTAAAAGGGTATATGCAAAGTAGTAAAAAATTAATAAGGCTGTAAAAGAGTTAAACTTTTTTATTTCATTAAATCTTCCAAAAATTTACATCTTTAATGTGGTTTAAATATAAAGTGGCTATACAACTTGAACGCTACACTTAACCGATAAATGAATGAATTGTTTCTGCAGGTAGAAAAGACTTTCTGAATAAGCTTCCAGTTTATAGGCTGTTCTGCCACGAAGGAGTTTCACTTATTAATTTTAAGGTTTACGGCCCCACCTTGCTAAAAGCAGTAGCAATATCGTTCCAAAATAGGGTCGTGAATGCACTTCACCTGTCTTGTCATTTTATTCATTCGCAAAATGTCTTGTAAACTGTCTAATTTATATTCACTCCTAACGTCACCCATTATAGTCGTATTATCCCTTAGAAGCCCATCTCGGCTTTTTCCAATTTTGACCGTGGCCTCGAACAAAAAATCTCCCGGAACAGTGTAAAAACTGACCACGTACATCTCCTCCCCATCTGGGAAGTTCATTTGTTTTGCTCCTTCTATCTCTTTCAGATCGAATTTCGCACATTCTGGAGGCAGTGCAGTATTTAAGAACAGCATGGTTGCATTGACAACCTCATAAAGCCTTCTGTAACCAGCTTCATTTACAGATAAACTGTTGACTGCTATTTGCTTAGGTGCTGTGCAAGCACAGTACGAAGTTGGAATACCGACCTCACTACAGGTTCTATTCTCGGATACCACTTCAAATAAACTTTGTCCAATTCTCTTCTTTGGGGCGCGAACCCTAAACTCGGGGTCCATCGAGTACTCTTCCAAAATATGAACAAATGTTTGGTACAAATCAAAATGGCTTGTGAGACGCCTCGAATTTATTTCTAACGCCTGGTTCCACTCAGGGTGTCTCTTGCGTACCGTGTCTGGTAAGTAAACCCACAGCGTTGGTAACTTGTCTTCATACCACCCCAAGGTCGTTTCTCGAAAGGCGCCATACCGGTNCTCAGGGTGTCTCTTGCGTACCGTGTCTGGTAAGTAAACCCACAGCGTTGGTAACTTGTCTTCATACCACCCCAAGGTCGTTTCTCGAAAGGCGCCATACCGGTCTCCATGGTCACTCATCAAGATCAAGATGGTGTTGGTCTTGTCAACCGTCTCCATGAACTTGGCAATGGCGGTGTCTTGAAAACGGACGCTGTTAATGCACTCGTGGCTGAACACCTCCAGCCATCCGTGAATAAACACTGGAGCCCCAAGAGACCCCCACCTTTGAATGTCGGCCATGTACGATAACAACACCTCGGGCGAGAGACGATTACCAATGCACTTTGCAAACCATTTATGATAACTGTGCTCTCTGGGGTGCTTCTTAAAAGCGTCGATGGTAAAAGGTCGGTAGTAAAAGTCCGTGGGCTTCATCACAAACCCGTTTCCAAACGCGTTGAAAGCACAAGCCCAAGGGGACTCTTCCACTGTAGCGGTCAAATACCCGGCACGGTCAAAATCTTTCCAGATAAAGGGACAACTGTCAAAAGTGCCAGTAGGCTCGGGATAAGTGGGATAGCAATGGGACAACATACCCCAAAATGTGGTTCCCCCAAGAAAAGCTATATTATTTGGAAGCGTGTTTTCCCCCACTTTGGTATACCCCAACATTTCCTTGGCACCCAATTCTTGCAGCGTTTTCAAGGTCAGAGGTAGACGGCGATGGCTGTTTAACCGGGAGTTGCCGTCAACTCCGACAATAATAACACTAGGGGGTTTTTCTGTATCTGGGATTCTGGACCACTGGGTAATCTTTTTAAGAGCATGAGTGTCCGGTTGGGGAATAGCAAAGTATGCCTTGTAAACAGGGTCTTGAAACAGTGGCCATGAGGTAGATACACAGAACACGCGAATAAACTCGGCTTCCACAGTGACACTCCCATAGGGCGGGATGGGATAACATTCCTCGGAAAGTCTGGAATAAAATAATTCGTAAACTTGTCATTCGTTCATGCATTGGGCTTCAGAATTGGCATGACAGTATCCGATTTTTTCTGAAGTTTTACTGATTTTTTTTAATTAGGAGAAGAGGCGGTTATGACGAAAGGGTATGGTATGAAGACAAAATGACAAAAGTTTATTAAGGTTAAATGAGAAAAGTGTGTCGCACCAACTCAATTAAATTGAACTTTTAATCACTCCGACTCTGATTACCTTACAATGTTATCCGCGTCCCGATCAAAATTTTCGAGAGATTGCTGTACACGATGAATGACATAATAACAGCATCGAATTGAATTCATTGAGTAACCTGACTTCTTAATGTCACTGTAATTGAAACTTAACGTCTAGCAAACAGAAGAAAGTGCATATTAAATACCACAACCGGTCTTAGAACATTTAGCTGTTTTATTAGCACATTTTTAAATTATGTCGGTACCGAACCCTGAGTGTACATCCAATTTCTTCCTCCTCCTTTAAGACATCGGGGTTCTGCTTCATCGACGGGTTTGCACTTTTTACCCAACATCTTAACCGATTCATCCCACGGGTCGAAATAAGGAATTTTACACGTGGGAGTGTTCACGATAAAAGGACTGGTCACAAAGTCTTCACTAATAGTGCGGTTTTGAGGACTACCGTATGGAACAAGTGGAGTTTGGTGTACAAAAAATGAGTTACTAAATAACCCCTGCTGTCTATCCCGTGACACCGTTGAATAGTAATAAAAAAGAAAAAATGCACATTTTCCTCCAAACAGGAAAAGTAAAACGGGTCTTTTACGAATACACTTTTGTCGCCATGGCAACCACATTTTGGATTTGAAATGGGTTGATCCGCGATTACACAAATCACGAATGAAACTTTATTACGTCGTGGTGTATGTGAGAAAGGTTAGCAGACAAAATATAATAGAACCTTACCGGGATTTTAAATTTCAGCAACATGTATTTACGTGTTGCACTAGCACTATAATTTCTTATAATGTTGAGACAGGTGTAGCCAGACTTCCAAATATTAACACGTTTGAATTACTGTCATATCTGATTGATTATTACCGAGCAGGGGAATCATTATAATGAAGACATGTAATGTTGCTGCATTAAACTTGAATGGAGCTCTTTTCTACGTAAAGTTGCTATGAGCAGTTAACTTTGAGGGCCGCGAACCCAGATGAGATGAAACGAGATATGTATAATGTATGTTATAAGAGGTTATAGTTAATACACAGAACCCTATTTTGCAAGTTTGATAATTTTTATCATCATAACCTTGTTATAAGTAAACACATGCGACCTACTTTTCCCAGATTAATATATAAATGATTACGAGACGGACGGACGTATTACGGATTTCATGGAATCAAAACGGATGAAAAGACTCTTTGTTGGTTTTAGTTTGATGTGACTAAATGCTTCCGTTTGAATAAATGTAAAATAAATAAGTTATTCCTTTGCATTAGCAACTATTTACCGATTTCCCAAATCGTTCTCTACTTTAAACGTTTTTGCATCATTCCCAACATCAACAAGAACAAATCTTTAGGACATTTTCGGCCTAAAAATTTACTTAAGCATTCCGTCACCGAACCGAAGAGTAAAATTTGGATGTTCAAATTTTCAAAATAATTTAATTATTTAATACGGTGTGTAGTTAGTTGAGTTTTGTATAAGGTAGTTCAATAAAATATTATAACCACCAAAACAGCCATGTGTAAAATTAATTTATCTGTCCAACAAACAAAAAATAGATCATAGAAAATGTTTAAACCAATAAGCCACCTGGTCAAGTGAACCAAATGTAATAAAAAAATTACCCAACGGTCGGGGTACATAGAGTAGAAAACCTGGGTTTGAATACACAGTAAGAGCTTAAGAGCAGAAAATTTAACAAACAGGTTTGGTGAAAGAATTCATTATTTTTTTATAACTTTTATTTTTCTTTCATGTAAATACCCCAACCGTTATGTAAAAATTGCATTACATCCTATTAGTTTTTAAAAGCTTACTACCGTCAACTTGCTTGGGTAAGTGTTGCTTGGTTGTTTTCTTTGGGTATTTTCCATGATCTGGTTCTTGTTTGTTTGAGAATTAATTCGGTTTATTGCGTTACAATTTTGGTATAAATGCTTTTTTTTATTATACTACCTCACGTAACTCTTGTATATCGATAAAAGTAATTACATTTTTTTTAAACTTTGGAATCCTAGACTTACATCTTCCGTACAATTCAGCAGGGAGTACTACATGGAGTGGTTAGACACGGCCAAATACAAATACAAATTTTAAATAATAATGCGAAGTTTTAGCATAATATTGCCCCATATTTGCTTAAATAGTTTGCATTTTAAAAATATTTAGACTTTCTTATCAAAAATAGTCCACGGTGGCAGCCGAATAAAATGCATATCTTCACCTAGCGGGAATAACTAAAAATTATTATTTTTCTACACACGACAATTTATTAGATGCCCAAGTCGGCACAATTTGTCATTTTTGTTACAAAAAATAAAATTTTATCGGCTATTATCAATTGTTGAATGAAGCAGATTTTCTTGTTTACGCCAGCACTCGTGACCCAATCATTCAGTTTTAATCATGAAAATTATTTTGCTGTCACCTGAATCCACGTACATGCTATACTGCACGCAAAAAAGATTCTCCGATCTGGTCGTTTTAAAGAAAAGTTACAAAATTCTATGAATTTTCAAGCAATTTGAAAGTTTTTTTATTACTTATTTTTATAATTTTTATATGAGGATGATAACAATACAATACAAGTACATAACGAAATAGAATGCAATATCAAATGTGTTTAATAAGCAACAAGCCAAGTGTGAGAAAATTCAATATTAACTCCTCAGTCCCTAAACACACCGGCAAAATAAACATATTTTGCGCAGTAATGTGCTTACATGTTAATATAACGTAAAGCCAGCCATCAATAAGTGTTGGATTATATATTTTATTGAATTTTTATTGATTTTATTTTATTCTATTGATTTAAAGGGGGTTTCAGAGTAAATTATTCAACTTGATCACACTTAGTTGAAAAAATAGGCAGACCAGTAGGACACATTATTACAAAATACCAGTTAGTTCACAAAAAACCAATTAGCCTTGACATAATAAGTTAGTCGGCAAGAGAACATATCATTTCATGTTATAGTGTAATCTTTTAAATTAAATTTTTCCACTAATTATATGAAGAAACAAGAGTGTGTCACTATGCTACGTTAACATTATATTTATTGCATTTTACTATTTTTAACTCTAGTTATAGGCACCACCACACTATCAGATTGAATTCTAGCAGTAGTGCCATTTGATGCTCCTATTCGCCGTTTTACCTTTCTAAAGACAGATCTGATAAAGATGAACGCTAAATATATGACTTTTTTCATCTCATACAAAATATAAATCAGAGCTCCCCAAATATATTTACGAACTTCCACTAAAGCAATTAAAATGGTAAACATCCCACCAATCAACCAAACACAAAATATTACCAAAATATTTCCTGACATATTTGGCGCCGTATGTGTGG
>JAHZNB010005708.1:0-35783 GCA_027744295.1 Callyntrura guangdongensis
ATTAAATCTATATCTAATCCTTAGCTAATCACGAATTCAAGTGTGAATACCAAAGTTAATCGCGATTTAATCGCGATTAGATTACGATTTATAAATCCTGATCCAAATTTGTGAATTCGCTACCTGGATTTTACCAGCGCTTTAAAACGGAAAGCTTTTACTTTTGACTTCCACATAAATGCTAGCCTAATGAATTGTATATCAATAGACTTGTGTGTTAATAATGTATATCGGTAAAAGATACAGTAATAAACAAAAATACATAAAGTCGTAAGATCACTTTATTTCTTTGCGACAGGAATACTTAGCAGTGTACAAAGTGTGACTTCGCTAAGGGTATTTAATTGAGGCAAATAGCTGGATTCGATAAATTTGTATAATATTATATCACAATTAGTTGAATTAGTTACCGAGAGACGGCTTCGATCTGTAGATCAGGGTAGACACGAGGGGATAATCATATTCTGGAATAAATGTGTTAAGCTTGAATTTTGCGTAACATGTTGTTGTAAAATCAATAAAACTAAAAACTTTCATCATTTTTCATTTTTCATACGTTCATTTTCTCCTAGCTTGTTCTTGGTTTCTTATACGTAAACATTGTCTCTCGTTTCTGGATGATTGTCAGCCGTGTCGAGTATTTATAACCATCAAAATAAATAGTATTGAAGTTGTACGTTTCGTGGTTTTTATACTCATAGTACATAATGTTATGTTCAGTCCCAATTAAGGATACTCTATTGTAAGGTCGCAGATAATTATGCTGATAGGTTTAATAGCAATGAATCAAACCGATTGAAACACGTTGCATTCTGACCAACTGTGCGATAGACCGGCAGCCTCACATTATAAAATACACCAAAATTTAGATAAAGCTTTTATAGTAAGGATAAAATTTATTGATTACAATTTATAATTTTAGATACTAGTACTAGCTTAAACAGCATAGAATACACTTAAATGTAAAACTTCAAAATCCCGCATAAATCGGCCAAAATTCTTTTTAACAAAAAATGAATTGTATCGTCGTAAAAGTTGTACCACTGAAACACGCTTCATACAATCACCTCTCTATAATATTGAAATAGAATTTACTTGCGCATTTGGCGACATTGTCACATCAAAAACCCGTCTAGTAGACGGCGTCTACTTCATTTAACGGAGCAAATCCAATCTAGGGGTTTATTTCATCCAGTTATATAAGTTATCGTTTGAGCTTCAGGAAACTTTAAATTTATATACTGATAACCACCGCTGCACTTTTACATTCACAACATTCTCCTCTTTAATCATGTTTTAGGCCTACTTATTTACAAAGTTGAGAAACAAATGGGGATAATGGGATATATTTTAGTTGTTTGATGAAATTTTGGCATATTATATGTTTACCTATGCGTTCCTTAACAATTTTTCGTTCATACGAAAAGTTCCGGTTGAAAATCGACAACAACTTAAACAAGGTTAACTGATGGCTTTCCATTTGTTGCAAAGATATACTGTTGTGAATATTACACATATATTTTGTGAAGCAGACTGATTCAAGTGTTATGGAATCCCAGTTTCCTGTCCTTGCATTTCCCGTAGTTTATCATACATGCGTATGTGATATAAGTTTTTTCGTATTTCATTTTGTTTCATGTCTCTAGCTTTATCGTACAACGTATAGTACAAAAGTCAGTTACAGAGATCTTTTAACGAAAATCTTGTAGATATAGATAAAACAATACAACATAGAAAGCATACAACTATTATAAAAATAACTTTTTGCTCTGCTTTTATTACATTTTTTAAAGGTCTACTAAATATAATATGTCAGTTGCAACAGAAAGGCGTCTGAAAGTATTGTAAGTCGACACTAGACAAATTCCATGACAACATTGACAACACATCTGTAATTGAAGGTTATATGGCTATAATTTCTAGTCAATTAATGAAGACAAATCCAAAGTGGTTTAGTCAAAGTTTACTGTTATATTCCTTTTTATACTTCAGTAAAAAATAAAGTTGAGATTTATTTTATGAAGAATAGATTTTGTATAAGCTATCTGCTTCTTTGATTTTTATTACACGATTGTTTTTAAAAATAACAAATGCGAACCGTTGACTTAATTCGTTTGGTTACTAGCAAAATGTATTATTTCCACAAATGTTTCCGTAACTTTAAATATCGTTAAAATTCACAACATCTTTAGGAAACACTAAGAGAAGTGCAGAAGATGGCATAAAAAGGAATACTTTCATTTAATAAACAATGGATTTCCATGGTTGTTTAATAAAAACATCACTAAACTGATGTTATACCGGTTAATGGTATTATTTTGTGATAATATCACAAAATTATTAACAGATACTTGCACCATCTATTCAGCAATTTCTTTGAAAGGGTTTAGAATTACCCGTAACTTTTGTCTCAATAATACAATTTCGACGCTGACTAGCCAAATTTATGGGGAAATACGTATTTGAAAGTTATATAAATGGAGATTTTTGTACGTAAAAGTTTATAGTTATATCAGACTTCGACGTGTAATAAAAGAACTCAATAGGTTTAACGCCCAAATATTTTTTGCTTTTCTTAATACATTCTCTTGTCATAATGAACATCGTCACAGAAACAAACGTAAAAACTTCTTGCTTTGCAGCAACTTGATTAGCAAACTTACTTTCTAGATTCTTGCACTTCAACAGTATAAGCATGTTTACAAAAGTTTCAAAGTATATAGGTACTTCTGGAGGTCAACAAGCATAAAAAATCATTACAGACCTCCAACTCAAGGCGAAATTAATTAACATAATTAAAACTATGGTGGCTGGGTACTTACAAGAGTAAAGCAAACCAAATAATAATGCCAGTCGCCAGCTATAGCCGCAAAACCCCATATCAAAATTATAGCATTAAATAAATGTCTTTGGGTTGATTTGTTTGATATAAAAACCATCCAATGCTTTTAATACAACCAACGACACCAAAAACAATTTGCAACAAATAGCACAACATTGTGACACGGGAAAAATCTTTTATATCGAACACTCATATCTGAACTTTTAATAAGGAATTACTACAACAAATAAAATCTTTCAGGTACAAAAAAGTACAGCACCTAAAGACCATTATACTAATCAAAATTCAAACCAAAGGATTACATATTAATGTATAAGAGGTGCGACATAAAGTGATATAACCGGAGTCTCAATAATGTGTAAATAAGCTGGCACAAACAAGAAAATTCAAACACGAGTTTAGCTTCCTTACATATTAGTGAACCAAATCTCATTTATCAATTATCCTTTCAGGTTTGAACCGGGTAGAATTAATTAAACCAGTCACCTATAAACGAAATATTTTGTCGCGCGGAAAGTGTTTATAACCCATTAATCCTTGTAGCGGTGCTAGTTAAACCATTTAAAAACTTTCTAAGCAAATTAGAAATCTACCAACCAACATTTGGTTTAATTAAAATCCTGGTAATGTTGTTTTTGCCGAAATAAGTGCGACCAAGTATTAAAATACTACTAACAAAAATTAGGAACCGATGAGTTTTCCAAACACCATAAACAGATAAGATGTGATAAACAACGAGACTTACAAATTCTTGGATCGTAGGAATGTTTAAGGGATTTTTTTAAAGAGAAGGATCACGTAGTAGTGCCATACAGTGAAATATTCTAATTACTACTACTAATCGTGTAACATTGTTTGGATTAAATGGTAAACATTTTTTTTAAACACGACTACCTGCCTCATGAAACGATACAGGAAGCGATTTAATTGAGATGCTCCACGTGAGACGTGAATCATTGAGAGCACGTACAAAGTTAGGACATCACAAAATGATGTATTGCATTATCATAAAAGTATTATGTGAATAATTTAATTAAAAACACTCTGATAAACGGAAACATGATGCCTGTTAAATCGCATACCAAAATATTGCCGAACACTTAAACAAATGTGTTGCTTAATTGGTGAATATAGAATGTAACCATTCCGTATCATTATGCCTCACACCTTTTCAATGGAAAAATCAGATAAATCATTTTGGGTACAAATTTCAAACTACAAAATCTAATACTAGAACAACCACACTCTTGCTTGTTCAATATAGTAGTTTACAGTTACATAGGCTCGTAATGTAATATTTAGTTTTAAGTTGAAAACAAAATTTACCACATTTTTGAATTAACAAACTGAACCAGATATATGTGAGAAAAGTAATAGATTTACCAAAAAATTCTGTCATTCAAATATCTTAACATATGCGTTCATCACTATTTCAATAGTATACTGGCCTTGTCCTTAATCTCCAGAAATATTCGAGTTTCTGTAGGGCTACCGCACATTGCGTACCATATCCGTGCAGAAAATAGTTGAAAATTCCTTTAAAAAATATTGTCATCGTTGAAAGATGGTACTCAACTAAGAACTCATTAACAACAAACTTGAGCAAAAAACATAGACAAGGACATCAAAAAGTTCAAGACTTCTTGGTACAGGTTGTCTGTCATTTGTAGATCAGACGAAGAGAATTCCTTAAATACGGAGACGGATGTTGCCTATCCTGGAAGGTGGTTTACCCACCGTGTGGCGTTTTAAAGAAATTTATGGACATTGGTTTAACTACATTATCCTTACAGCTAGATGAAGTGCCTTATTATCTTAGAATAACTGACTTTACTGATTACATTTTTTAACCAAGTGCAAAAGACCATTACGTCTAAATAACCAACCGTAAATAACTCGTTGGACCAAACAAAATTACCAAAGCGCTAGCAAAAATGCACGAACAACATCAATATTTATGCTTGCTTTTCATATTGATTTGCCTTCTGGCAAACAAATTGGCTGAATCCAGAGAATTTACATTTAAAACTTTGAACAAATTAAATTCCTCTGACACCAAATTACCCGAATATGTACGAAGACTTCTGGCAAATACAGATGGTAAACCGATCTCCGCCTACGACAAATTTCTATCGCATTTTGAAAGCTTGGGCGACATTGTTGAACCTCTGCAAACTGACAAATCGTTAATCGTTGTGTCAAATTACCTTGGAGTTGATATAAAGGCTTCTAATTACCCTATAATTATACGAAAGCCGATACCAATTGTAATATATGGTAAATGGAATGGGCCAAAAGATCCAAGGCCAACAGTGGAATGGTTGGGTGGTAAAGTGACGCCATGCAATGGTTCTTGTAAACTGGAAAACATAAATTGTCCGCCATCTCAATTTCTTACTCGGGAACAATTCAACGGCCACTGTTCACTTTTCTTTTACAATCAAGCGTCTGTTAAAATTAAACCATGGAATAATGTAATCCACGTGGGACTGTTTTTACCGGCTTCATTCCTCTCAAGTACAAATCTCCGGGAAATCAATTTTTTTAGATATCCCTTCAAATTAGAATACAAATATATTTATACCGCAACACCACGGTCCATGCAGAATTTTCATATTTTGGTAAGAAGCAGTGGTCAAACAAATTACTCAAACGATATCTTGTTTGACTGGATGTTGAAAACCTCTTACGGACAAGTATCTGCTCCATTGACCGACGGAGACGGGTTTTTGATTGTGACTGTGTCACCAAATGCGCAAAGAAATTCTTTATCGATTTTAAAAAGAGGCAATTGTATGAACTGTGTTTCAGTTGTAACAATGGACATGGAACTTTATCGTAGCCAGAGCTTTATCGACTTAAAACGCCATTCCGAGATATCCATGTTTTGGATGGGTATGTGGGATTTGGGCCCTGGTTATGAATTCATTAATTCAATATCAAAATACTTTGAATCTTGTCCCGGTCACGCAGAGAAATACGATCGATTTGTCATTTCAGACTTCAAAGACGAAAGTAATCGATTCTATTATGCTGTGTATAAAATCCTAAAAGCTGCAATGAGTAATTCAAGCTATCAGAGAAATTGGAAATCCATTTGCGAAAATGGCGAGACGCTAGAGAAACATCTACGCGATACAGACATAGATTTATTAAAGTACCTTAACCCACATTGGTACGTTAATGAGATTGAAAGTAGTTCGACAGCAGTAATGAAAAGCGTGCTTGCAGTGGAGAGTAAGGCAAACATTCGTTTTATCACTTGTGGACAGCGCGGTGTACAGTCATTTCCGTTTGAGGAGCTGTTAAATGTGTACGACAAGTATGTATGGATAGGTATTGGATTAAGTATTTCGCTTTTGGCATTAAAACTGTCTGGGCGACATCAGATCGGAATGACGCCAAATGCCAGAACTGGATTTATAACCGTAGGCAATTATTCCTGGTTAAGAAATAGTTTGCATTTGCTAAAAGTACTTTTCGAACAAGGCGACCCACTTCCACCACAACTCGCAAAACTCGATTCATATCGCTTGTTTACTTGTGGCTTTCTCCTCTGCGGCATAGTTTTGAGCAACGCTTACAAAAACACAAACGTTTACAACATTATCACAAATAGGGAGCCCCTCTACTACGAAACTTTGGATCACTTGATTCAAGACAATTTTACCATCTACAGCCGTATAATATATTTGCATCCTAAATGGACGCTACCTTTGCAAATGAAAGATAAGCATACGATAATAGATAGAGATAAAGAATCGGTTGTAGAAACTGAAATGGGTCGACAAGAACATCATAATGTCATGTCCAAATCAAAAGCAACAGCAGTGACGAAACTTAAGATGGCATCTCAAATGCACTCAAACGTTATTGATCAGGTAACAAATTTCTCAGATATAATGAATACACTCTATAAAGGTAATGTTATTACCGACGATATGTATATGAGATTGTTGCGTACAATATTCAAAATGTTCGTTGAGAGAGAAGACCAGTGGTATAAAAACGATCTTTCAAAATGTCAGCAGACTGCATTTCTCATGCCCGAAAGTAATATTAAACGATACAGGAAAGAGGTCAATTCGGAGAAATATTTACCCATTTCTGTTGGTTTGGAAACATACACTACTAAAATAATTATTTTTACGATAGATTCAATCATTCCAACATCAACATCAAAAATAATATCTAGCCTTAAACTAGCTGGAATTATAAATTGGCTACCACGTATTTCACGTGACCAACGTCCTATAAACCAACATGAAGTCCCACCTCCAACACCAGCCAATCTAGAGGGGAACATTGTCATTATATTTTTAGTCTATCTCGGCGGCCTTACATTTGCCATATTGATGTTTTTAGTAGAAAACGGAAAGAAACCTGCTAGCCGCCTGCGTCGGAGTGTCTACACCCTTTTCGTGAGTATTCAATTTGTAAATTCACAAGAAAGGCAAACAAAACATGGAATTACAAAAATTTAAAGGATTAATAGATATTTTTGGCAAATTGTATTGCAAATGGCATGCAATTTTAAGAATCGCGTAGTGGNGTCGGAGTGTCTACACCCTTTTCGTGAGTATTCAATTTGTAAATTCACAAGAAAGGCAAACAAAACATGGAATTACAAAAATTTAAAGGATTAATAGATATTTTTGGCAAATTGTATTGCAAATGGCATGCAATTTTAAGAATCGCGTAGTGGAGTAAACAGTTTTCATGTAAGCAACAATCTACTTATTTTTTACTTTAAGTTGACTAAGAACACGTTGCTCAAAAAGTTTACAAACCAAAGCTAATATTTAATTTCACCTCGCGAAGTGAACTATACTGGTAATAGATTTTAATTTTAATTATGTATATTAGTCACATGTAATAAAATTGTTTTGTTGTAACCACAACTGACGTGGTAATTATTTCAATATAAATAAGCAATAAAAATGTTTAATCCTCACAAAGTAAATGCACATCCAATTTTGAGTAGGACATAAGAGGGTGCCTTGAAAAGAGACCAGTTTACAAACTCATCACGGAACGTAATTTGCTTAACATGTAAACTTGTAACTTATGTTACCCTGTTGTACTCGAAAACTACAGGGTCAATTTTATTGAAAATCGGTAATCGGTAGCTAGGTAGTTTAAAATATTCTCTATCATATGGCTAAAGGGTTTTACACAAAAATAATTTTAAAGGCAATATGATATTGTCCATATTACTTTTATTCAATATTATTTATTATTATTATTCGTATTTTTATTCAAAAAGAGAGCCTTGGAGTAATTTAGAGTTGGAAACCTATCTAATCATACCGATATGTAAAAAATCTATTAATTTTTTTGTTTATTTTATCAAGATTATCATAAAAATTGAGTAGCTAGTCAAGTGAAAAATCTTTTTATGGAATATTTCACAAAGCCTGGTAGCACTTATGTAGTTTTGTTTTTCATTGCAGCAAATTGAATCGATTGTCACATTGTTACAAAATATGTGGATTCGGTAATTTATTGTTGATAGTTCTTTGGTATAGTTAAGCAGTACTACACAAATTAAGACAGTATTAAAGAGAGAAAAACATATAAGCACTAGCTCTGAAACTGGAGTGATCATGAATAGAATATTTACAACAAAGGTACGTAAATTTGAATCACATTTTTTGCAGACAATACCATGTTCACTTGGTAGCTGAACAAAATGAAGCAGAAGAGCGACAGCCCAAAACAGTTTGACTTTGGGTAGTGGGGAGCAATAGGTTGTGTGTTGAAAGTCCCCACGTTTCTCCAGTTCCTCCGGGGTGAGATCTCCGATTTTCCCCTGGATTTTCCATGTCAAAAGAGACAAGTTGCTCTTCCAGATCTTCCAGGATGGCGTCCAGTTTTTCAGCGAGAAGTTCCAACTGGTCAGCGGGACTCATTCGTGAGGTCTGCAGTTGAGTCAAGTGATCGTCGCAGTCGTGTAATAAAGGAAATACCCAGTCATACTCACTAGATGATTGCTCCTCCAGATTGTCAACTTGGGTCAGCAATTTGTCTATATTATTCCGTTTGTGATGCAGAGACTCTAACATGTCTTCAGATACTTGATTGTCCTGAGTTACATCACCTCCAGTTTGGGTTTCATGTGATCCGCTGGTGAGTCTTTTCCACCAGGAGGACACTGTGTGGAGAATGGTCGCTCCCAGCATTAAATTTCCATCCAAGTTTTCAAACTGGCCTCGAAGGAAGGAGGGGTCAGGAGTGTACACAAAACTGCTATTTTTACCCTGACAAAATATGGACTCCCGCCCGTTAAAGTACACCGGAGTGCAGGAGCGGCGATAGTAAGTATCGCCACTGAGACCGTACTTGTTTGTGAGGGGACGACGCACCAATTCGGTATGTTGATGTGGCTGAGGTCCCGTGTAAAATACTAGATACGAACCGGAGGTAGACGTGTGACAAGTAATGCCGTTTTCGTCGTAGACACCATCCCTCCAAGCTCCAGCGGTACAGGAGGACACAAAATCAGTGCTTGATTCTTGTTTTCTATTTCTGTGGCGCCCAGAATCTGTACCTTTCTCCCACAAGGTGCTTGTGAACATGTGGCTCGTGCTACGAACCACGGGTTCAATCCAATGTAAAATGGAACCCAGGTTACTCACATCCAAAAGTCGCCACATTTTAGAAGTTCCGGATGACACCCTTTCTTCTAAGACACTTTGTGTTGGATACTGGGATTCGTTTAAGTACACGGCTTCACGTCGTCTTCGAGTCAACGAAATAGTCTCAAAATCTGCATCCAAATCTGCTTTAATTGGTCCCAGTACCGGGGAAGTATTCGCTGACTCATGGTCAATTCGCCCAGTTTGAATATCGTAGTACAGCTGCGGACGTCGATTTATTCGTGCGGTTGACTCGGTTCGTGCGTCAAACACGAGAGTCAAATATGTGATTGTTTTACTGTCCGTTGCAATATTAAATCGTCCATAGTTCTTGTTCTGCTCCACCTTTTTATTCAACATTGTTTCAGCTTTACCGCTCTCCCCATTTCCAATATGACCTATTTCGACCGCCACGGCGCTCTGGGTTTGACTATCGGGAATCATGTGACCATCCGGAGTTTCCACGTGCGTTTTAATCAACACGTCCACCTTTCCTGCTTGATTTGTATTTGCCTCTGCGTAAACCGTCGTAACTTTTTTGTTTCCATTATTCAGATTTTGAACGGGACGCTCAAACAGCCCGTGAACATACGCTTGCGCATTGTGCTCCATCCAAAACTTGTCGGCCAAGTCAACAAACTGGTTGCGCATGTTGTCCACCGCAGCCTGATGACCAGGAGCGTCTTTCCTCAATACCGCGTCCATATCTACTTTCCCAAGTTGGACAAGCTTGTTAGTCGGGATATTTTCAATATTCGCAATGTTCATCGTTTCAATTTTTGCTGCGGTCACAATGGGTGGTCCTCCAGCTTCACGGGGATTAGCGGTGTACTCCAATTGTCCGTTTTTAATGGCTGACTCTGGGACCAATTTGTGAATTTCGTGGTCGTTCCCAAAGCTGTCTTTTGCCTCTCGTTTACTGTACGGGTCAATGTCGACGGTGACTCGTTGATAACTATTTATGTCGACGTCCAAATTTGTAGGCTTTACCGGTGGTGTGGGAGCCACCGAAGTGGATGGATTTTTTGCATGGCGCTCTGTAAGTACCACTTCAACCATGTCCACTTTTCTGGGATTATGCTGGTCCCGCGTCACCAATAAGTATCTAGTTGTGTCCGGAGGTATCCCGCTTTTACCTGCGGTACCTGTGGAACTTCCCACTGTACTTCCGGTTGTATCCCCTGGCTTGATGACGTACACACTCGTGCGATCGCTCACTTTCTGAGCCAGTTTACCAATCATTCTTGTGCTCGTATAGTCCCTCCCTCCCTCCGTGGTACCTTTCTTATAAACCGAATCGTGGTGTGTCATGTACATTTGCTGGACACCATCAATAACACCCCAAAGGGGGGACTTGCTGGTGCTCCCTCCAGATGCCCCTCCTCCAACGTCCGATTTCATCAAACCAAACAGCTCTGCCGAGAAATCCCGTGATTTTGGCATTCCTCGGATTGTAGACTCTAAAGAAATTTTACCCGGTATTGCGTTGGCTCCTAACAGAATGGCGAAATCTGCGTTGGACCTCAAGATCAGGTTGTTGAGATAACCCCTGTTCTCAATTTGATTCAAAGCGGATCTCGCTGTCTCAGCTCTATCATATTTGAGCTCAAACACGAACGGAATGTTCTGCTGTTTAGTAGCCTGTGGTGTGGCACCTTCCACGGGAGGTAACCTGCAGACCCCCACCACATCCGCGTACCCTTTCCCCGACAACATTTCCACACGAAGGCTCATCCCGTACGTTTTACTGAGCGCGGTTTTCATCAAAAAGTAGACGTAACCTTGGAAACCACTCTCCTTTTGGGCACCCTGCAACGGAATACCATTTTTGTCAAAGCTATCCATTACCGACTTGAAAAATTTTTCCATGTCGGCCCGTTTCACGTCCAGGTCTAGGAGTACGTCTGACCCGTAGCGGTTCACAACCTCTTTCCCCAGCTTTTGCGTGAGTTGCTCGATTTTCGCAGTGGTTTCCTCGGGCGTCAGTCGCTTATGCACTTCTCCGCTCACAAACTGTTCAAAACTGGAGAGGTCCACCTTTGGAGCGGATTGAGTAAACTCCAATCCGTGAGTTGAGGAAACAGACCTCAAATTCACTTCCGGGGACATGACAAGTAGTTTCACCGTCGTTGTTTCTTGTCTACCAGGCTTTACCTTTTTTGGTGGTGTCCCGGTGGCTCCTGCAGCTGGTGGTCTCTTTGTGGCGGGGTTAGTTTCTTTGAAAATAATATACACAGAACTCTCCACACCTTTCACTGACCCTGCCATCGCCTCCGGCACCTTCAACTGCAAGTCGGAAGATTTCATGTAATTTGCCAGCTGAGCGTCGAGATCAAACGCCCGTCCAGAGGGGTCGGCCTGGGTCGCTTTATTCATGGCAAACTCCTCCACCACCACAAAGCTCTTCACTTTGAGGGTGTCACCATCCAAGTGGTACGAGTGAAGCATGGGGGCTGGTTCACCGCCAATTTTAAAATTATTGTCAAGGGCGTCTGCCACGTAGACTTTTTTACCTTTTGACTGCGAAGTCAGGGAAATTCCATCCAACATTCCCCGGACGCCATTGTATAGCATTCTGGAGTTACCGGAAGACATGGTCGGAATCTCCTCTAGGGTCAGGGCAAAATGTTCCGCAAATGACTTTGGCTTTTCTACAGTAAACTGGTAACTTTCGTCGCCCGTGTCAGCGATACGTTTCTTATCCAAGTACGTTTTTGGTTGTGGAGGGTCCGCCTTATGCTTCTTTCTCGATCCTGACGTACCACTGGTGCTGGGATCCGACACAGTAATGGGATCAATGTGAACCGGCTGTGGCTCCACCAACACCGCCTTGCCGTTGGGTTGGTGGGTGTAATCCATCTCGGTTGTCAACAGGTAATCTGCGATTTCTTTCTTTTTCCCGCCCCCAGAGCAGGCAATTCCTCGTCTTCGTCGCGCTCCTCCGCCGCCCCGGCAAGTCATAAAATCAAGGTCATTGTCGGTCAGAATATCTTTAGATCCGCCGGGACCGTCATCAGTGACGTCATCAGTTTTCCACGTTTCGTCTAGATCCTTGGACTTTTTCCACTGACCACTGTCGTCCACCGCGTCCTTGATAAGTTTCTGAAAATCGGCGGGGGCCTTGCTCTCTCCATCCCGCCATTTCCCAAAGCCTTCACTCATGAAATCCTGCAGATTTCTTCGAACTGCAGGGGGAAGCGCTGCCAGCAACCCGGAAACTGGTCCATCAGGAGTATTTTTGGAGTTGAAGACATCCATAACCAAACGCTCGTACGCGGCCCTGCTAAACCGGGTAATAAGGTTGTCCAGAGACTTCTTCACTTTGGATGACCATTTCTTGATGCCCTGCAGATTGGACCCGACGTCAGTCTGTTTTAAATTCACAATATCTACTGAACCCACATCCTTGGGGCCTTTCTTGGACTGCTGCAGTAACCTCGTAAAGTCCTTTCCAAAGAAAGCCCCGTTGATAACGCTCTCGTACGTCGACAAGTCGGTGTAGTTCCACTTGGTAAAATCCCAATTACCGTTAGCCTGCGCCCCCATAAAATACGCCATCACTGTGCCCCCTGCCGTTTTATACATGGGATGCTTTGGGTTCTTTAGGATGCTTTTGAGGTTTGCCTTACTAAACACAGATTTCGGGTTAAGGGCCTTGGTCACCCCTTTCCAGGTTTTAGGCGACATTCTCGTTACCGCCCGTCCAAGATCCATAAAATTTTGAGGCCATCCGGTTCCCGAGTCGAAACCGTTAATCAACGCCAGATGCAAACTGGGATCCGACCAGTCCCAGTCCAGAGGATTGGTTTTGCCTCCTTGCGCAAAGACCCCGGAACCGTAAGCCAAACCCCCTCCAGCAGCGTAACTAACCGTTAAAAACACTTTTCCTACAGTAGCTTGGTTGACGTTGAGCAACTTGGCCAAACCGATTAAAGCCTTTCCTTCTTTAGCAAAGGTATGCATGGAGCCCACTCCGCCCACGATTCCAGATCCGGTACCAAAACCTTGAAATAAAGCGTTGTAGGTCCCTGGTTCTTTCCAGTTCCATTCAGACAGATCCCAAGTTCGGTTATTTGCTGCGACCCCACTTAAATAAGCCGCTCCCAAACCCAAAGTTGTAGTGGCGCCAACACCTATCCCTAAAGCAGTAGAGGCACTAAGGGTAACTCCCATTTTAAGGGCACCAGCTGCGGCTATTGATCCAATGGTTGACGCTGAAGCAGCAAATCCCACTGGAAGTAAAGCACCTGCCACGCCGCCCCCAACTATGCCCAACCACGTAGATCCCTTTTTATAATCCCACTGAACCGGATTCCAGTTTTTGTTTGCCGCCGCGCCACCCAAGTACGCTCCGGCGACGGCACAGACTATTATCGCTGTTAGCATAAATGCAAATTCACCGTCAGGGTCCACAAGAGACACGGGCGAGTTGCCCGCGTATTTGTAAGGACTAAAGTACTGCGCCTTGGGGTCCACCTGATAAAATCGCCCCAGGCTGGGGTCATACATGCGGGCGTGAAAGTTATACAACCCGGTTTCCTCGTCCCATTCTTGACCCGCAAACCGAAATATTAGCTGACCATCAGGGTCATTCCCGAAGGATCTCATTTCTGCGCCATACGGCAAATAATCGTAGGCAGCCACCACCCGCCGACTGTTGCCGTCAATTACCAACCGGATAGATCCCAAGTGGTCGGTGGTTACAAAGTAAAATTTGTCATTGCGGATGAATCCTAGCAGACCTCGAGGTCCATAAAGATACGCCGTGCTGACGGTACTCGTCACTGTTTCGTCGACAAGGGAAAACGTCTTTTTTATGTCCACCATCACGCGACCTTGAGGATCTCGTAGGTAGGAAGTTTCCGTGGTCAGGTAACCTTCAGCGTTGTAAACTCGTTTAAGAACTCGCTCTCCATGGGCGTCGTAATAAAAGCGGACCTCGACCCCGTTCATCATTTCAATTTTTTCTGTTCGCTGACTGACGGGATGATACGTGATGCTTTTAATGTTCCGATGTTCTGCCCGGATAACGTTGCCCTCCTTGTCGTGTTCCATAGAGTACCTCTTCACTTTTCCTTGACCAGAAACCCCAGGAGCCTCCTCAGGATATCCCAACGTTACCTCGGATATTTTATTGGTCCCGTTGTGATAACTTAGCGACCACCGGTCAAAACCCGTGTTGAAGCTCCGATGATTTCCGTTTCCATCAATGTCGTAGCTCTGCACGTCATAAGGATTGGTGCCCAATTCATTATCAAAGTGGACCACCAACAGCTTCACTGCTTTCCGGATGGTCTCCTCATTGTTATTAAAAATTTGCATGAATTCCGGCATCAAGGCGGCAGGTGGAAACAATTTCTCACTTGTAGGCAGGTAACCCCGCTCCTTCAATTTGTTGTAAACTTGTACCGCATCCCGACGGCTCTGAATTTTGACCAGATCCGCCGTTTCCCCGTCCTGCATTCCAGTCCACTCCAAAAACTTGGCTTGAAATTCCTCCACTCCCACCACCCCCTTCGTACCTATCAAATGGAGAATCAGTCGTCCAATAGGAAATGCGTACAACAACAGGTCAGAGTTTAATTCAGAGATCTCCTGTCGTAGCGCAGCTTCCTTTAAAAAGGGCACACCTTGTTTGGCCATGGAGCTCTTCAGCTCTTTTCGATCCGTGTCCGTTATGATAAAGTCCCGCTTGGCGAGAGACACCCACACACTTTGCCACTGATTTCTTCCACTACCACTGGGCAAGTTGCAGGCAAAGCTGGTGGGCTGCAGAGGTTTCATCTGGGCTTCTTCTCCACTGCTAAAATACTTGGCCTTGACCAGTTCCCCGTGCGCCCCGTAAGCAAATCGGTGACCATACTCACGCGGTTGTTGTTTCTGGGCCAGCATCTTGGCCAGTTTAAGACCTCTCTCCCCTCGACACAGGGAGGGCACGTTAACGTCCCCATCCCCCAAGGGTAAATATGTCTTTTGTGGAGCTCCTCTATCCCTAGAGAGATAACCTATCCTTTTTAGCGCTTTAACACAGTCTGCCAAGTAGGTATTTGGAGGAACGTCGGATTCCTCCACACTGTCGATTTGAAACCATCGGGGGTCTGCACTTTCACTCCAGGGGGCTCTAAATGTCTGACTCATAACCATCCCATCTCCAAAACCATCTTGACCGTAGCCATCGCTCGTGTAGGTCAGCGTTTCCTCCAGAAATGGATCGCGAATGGACTCCAAGAATCCCGGGTGGCTATATCCATAACTACGAGAGAAAAGCTCCTCCATTTGCCCATCCCTCCGGGTGAAGCTCTCCCTGGTCATTTGTCCTTGGGGGTCGTACTCAAAACTGGCAAAGGGTTGATTTTGACCCCCTACCCGAATTTGGATCAATTTTCCCTGTTTATTATACTCCTGGTGTAGCGTCAACGGTTGTCCATTACACTTGACGGGATATTTGAATGTCTTCACTTTCATCCCTTGACCACCCTCCGCCTCTGGCAGGAGCACGTAGTCCATATCCAACTGAAAGTTATCTTCAGCAATATCTGCGATAAGCGTGCTCTTAGACACAACTTGCTCTGCGGCATTGAACCGGATTTTATCAAGTACCGTCATGTCGTCATGTTGATGAGTGACAAAATGTTTCACCCTTCCTCGCAAGGCGGGGTCCCGGTGCCCCTGAGAAAAATTGACTTGTTGATGAGGGATCCGAGAAAATGGCAGTCTTTCTTGAAGATTCACACTAGCCTTCAGTACCGCCATGGAGGGTAGAGTACCTCCCAAATGCCCAGACTCTGATAAAAGGAAAGTGGAGGGGTCGTAGTCCATGTAGACCACCTTCAAAGGCTCTTCACTTTCCCGCTCCGTGTTGACCATAAAACGTAACTGGTCATTGTAATCGTAAAGATAATGAACTGTGCCCCCATCTGGGGTGGTCTTCAGCGCCAGTAACCCGTTGGTCTTGTCATATTCCAAAAAGGTTCCATACTCCTTTTGAATTTGTCGCCCCTCGGTGGTCAACTGTTGTTCACTTTCCTCCCATGTCTGGAGTTGACCCTCCGTGTTGACCACTTGATGATACATGGGAGGCAAGATCTTGACCAACTGACTGGCTTCATTGTATTCATACGTGGTCAGCAGATGATTGTATCCCGGAGCTCGCACATATTTAGCGACCTTGCTACTCTTCTTGTCAAATACGGTCACGTGGACACTCCCATTTTGGGTGTACTCCACCTCCTGTCGAAATTTTCCATGCGTCTGGGGGAACAGGTTATCAATAAAGTGAATTCCCGAGTCTCGGCTCATTTTTACCGAATATGGACCCTGGACGCTGTACAGCTCACTAGGTAACCCCACTCCGGTTTTCTTACCGAGAGGGCTCTGCTCGTACACGGTTCTCGTATAAGGATAACCATCACAACTGGGGAATAACTGGCTGATCTCCCCCTCCATTTTACCCGTTTGCCATACCGACCCTCCTTGATCGACCTGTCGGTTCCGAACAAAGTGGGGACGATATCCCAGTAAACTCTGGTTACCTCTAGGAACCATTCGAACTCGACCTGCTTTTGTAGTGATAGCCTCTCTGCCCAACGAGTCGTACAGGATTTCGGTGACCAGCGCACTGCTCTCGTTTTCCAGTTGAATGGTCTGTACGGTTTCCCCAAATCCGTTTTCGTACTCCACCTTGACACTCGGTTGGCTGAGGAGAACCACCTGGTCCAATACCACGTGTCCTTTTAAGCTCCACCCAATTTCGCCATGGCCGTCTGCAGCACTCTTTTTAATTGTCGGAGGATTTTCCAGCGTTTCTTCCAACAGCAAGACTCCGTCCACCCACATCCAAACTTGAGACTTTTCTTGCACCAAAATTACTTCTGCTGACAAACCTGTCAGTTGGTTTATCAGTCGTGGGGGGCCTTTACTTGACGCCAAGAATATTTTTAGGGAATCATCGGTTTGACCTCGGGTAAAGCGTAATTTACTTTTGGTGTTGGTCAAATGAACTTCCAACTCAGAGGAAACACCTTCGAGCTTGAAGTCAAAGCGGAGGGCGTAGCTGTTTGTATCAACGAAACTTTTATGCAAACGAATTCCATGGGTGGCGGAATGAACGTGAATCAACTGCCCCCGGGCAACCTGCCACGCGTTGTTTGCCGTCCTCCCAGGGAAACTCCACCGTGCAGACATATCGACTGGATCAAAAACTTCATGGTGTCCAAACTCTTTTGGGGATAGAGATAAAGTGGCTCCCAATTTAATGCGATCATTGTTTACGGAAGCCAGAAGAAAATTTCCTGTTGCTGTTGTGGTGACCACTTCGATAACCACATTGTCTTCATTGATTTGACCAATTTTCTGTTGAGTACGGCGACTAAAGAGGGACCGGCTGACACGCCCACTCCAATCGATAATCGCACTGGACCTGGCGTCAGAATACACATTTGCTTGAAGGTCAAGAGTAAACGGTTGAAAGCGAACGTGGTCCAAGTGAATGTCCACAGCAGGGGCATTGGGCGGTGACGTACTTACACGAAGGGTCAATTGGAATGTGACATTTTCATCCTCCTCCATTCCTTCATTGTGCTCCACAAAACTTTCGTAAATTTCTCGTAAGTTTTCAAAATTCACCGGGATCTCGACGTACCACCATCCTAACTGGTGCTTCATGGCGCGCCCTAACAAAGGTAGGATTTCCACTCCCTCACTGGTCTTTACAATCACCCGAAAATAAGGCACCACTTTACCCACCTCCCAAGAATCACAGTCCCCTCCCTCAGCACACCGTAACCAACATGATGCCACGTACACGCCATATTTCTGCTCCTTGGGGGTCACCCTGCCGACCAAATACGCTGTGTTACCCCGTAAATGCAGATAATTATTCCCCGTGAACGAAAATCCCCCTTGAACTACTTCAGCGTTGTGAAGCACCCACTGCTCATCCCCGCCCCTTACCACCTTCTGACTTTCGTACTCCTCAAAGCCGTAATGGACCACCATTTGATCCGCCACCTTCAACGGAGAAATGTCTGCAATTTGCAAGGAACCCGTGGCATCCATCAAAATTGACTCTTGTTCCCGCTCCACCTGTTTCTTCTTCTCTTCCTCGTCCTCCTTCCAAATTTCCCGCCGCTTATCATTATCATGCAGTTGGGTCTCTACAAGATTACCTTGAGCATCATACCAAGTAGTGGTCACCGTGCTTTCGTTTAAACTCCTCGTGTTATTGTGAAGCAGGGAAAACTGCATCGCTATCTCGTAATGACCTGACACACTTTCCCTCCCACCCGGGGTCACAATCACCCTCTCAGTATAGTTCTGACCCACACTGAATGCGTCATCCAACTTGTACTCCCGTTCAATTTTTGTGGACCGCTCCACAGCCATCCTGCCATCACCTCCACCATCACTCCGAAACGTGTAGTCCGACACGTAAATTATCGGTTCTGTTTTCAGCAGCGTATTTTGTACAGGGCGAACGCGCATCTCGTAACTTTCTGAATGAAAGGTGCTTCCTGAGGTGCCCGTAAAGTTGGCAATTGTCACCAGGTTATCCGGGGTACTCGCCCCAGCAACTAAAACCTCATTCTCCAAAGAATGCTCACCTCTGTCCATTTTATCCTCCGAAAAGGTTATCACTTTTAGTACCTTCTGAGTTCCACTGGGCTCATAAGCAATGTAGCTGGGGTACATGTTAGCCATCTGACCCGAGTCCCGGAGAACCAAGTTTCTTAACACCCCTCCCGTGGGTTTCTCATTTTGCCCCTGACGGTAAATCGCCAATTGCTTGTCGTCCTCTTTGTTCATTGACTGCAAAAAATACTGCTGTCCCAATGGGACTCCTCTCTCTTCTGAGTTCCGGTCTAGTTTTGTTTTTTGCCAGCCACTTCCGGTATTGCGGAGTAGAATGTCTTCTCCGCAGACCACACCCTCGGGGGTCATTTGGGCGTGGAAAACCTTGTCCCGGAAGAGAAAAGAACTTTTAAGAAATTTTTTCGTGTTTTCATTATCATTCAAAGAGTCAATTAATTTTTGTGATTCTTTGTGTGTTCCAGCGCGGAGTTGATCAGCTTCGTTCGGTTTCAAGTTGTCCTTTTGCTCGGAAATTATATTCTCCAACTGCTGCCCGTAAAAACGGGTAATCACGACCTTGTACCGGCCCCCTTGGCGTCGATATTTCATAACGTAGGTGGTCCCTTCGGTGGTGTGTCGATATTCCAATTGGTCAATGGACTCTTTCCAGAGGGTGAATGTTGCGCGGTTTGAAGCATTGTACTGACCGTCCACTAGTAGAAGGCGGACCACAAACGCCAGATCTTTTCCGCCCCGGTCATTTGAGGTCAATTCCAGTCCACTTAGAGCAATCATGTTACCGTACATTTGGAAGCGGATTTTAGACATCATGTCTCCCAGGGAGTTGACCGTTTCATCAGGAAGGTCGAAAGTGTGGCGGAGAATGTCTTTGGAGGTGCCGCCAGTTTGGGAGGAGTCTGCTCTCTCTATTGTTTTTTTGACCCAACCTGAAGCCGTGTCTGAAGGTCGGTAGTAAATGTTCACGCTTCTGTCGTCATAGGTGGCTAACAACTTGTTGTAGCCGTACATCCCAGTGATTCGAGGATTTTGTCCAGTCACTTGCCACACAGATGACCATGTTACATTGGTGTAATTTTGAATTGATTTTTCATTAATGGTAAATTTATTTTCCTCTCGACTCCAATAAGCAATCAAGGTATCCGTGATGTGCATACTGGCGTCTTTAGGAAAGGAGAAGGTGTTCGGGATCGAGTTCCATTTTGAATTATTTTGGTCCCGGCTGTAGGAAAGGAGTGTGACATGATCGTCTTCACCGGAAATGAGAACGTTGAAGTGGTCCCTAAATGGTTGCACCGAAAAGTGTTTAATTTTCGAGTTGATCGAGATGGAGGGGCATTGGAGTGGTTGCTCTACAGTTTTCTCGCAGTCAGCCAATTTATTGGTAAAGTCGGGGTTAAACACCTGCAGATGCAGGGAGGAAGCGCTTCTGGAGGATGGGGCCGCTTTATACACCACCACAGCGTAGTCCCCTCCGTAAGCAATTTTTGGAGGTTCCGCCACCGGGATCTGGAGTAGCGCCTTGTTCCCCAAAATTTCATACGTTGGAGGTGGTCGTCCAGTTTTGTAGGTCACCTGAGTACTGAAGCTTGTTGGAAGATAGTTCGCCCGGGTCATTAAATGCTGACCATTGACCACGCTATACTGGAACTGGAACAAGGACTCTTGCAAGTTCTGAGAAAATTGCTGCTTGATTTCGGAAAGCAGCCGCACATTTTTGTTGTCGACGGTCCTCACTTGGTAGCCAAAATTAAACTGTTGGTGTACATGTGTCCCTTGAAGTCGAATCCAAGTTAAATAGTGAGACTGGGAGAGACGTGTCGGGAATCGGTACTTGTCTTTGTATTTGGGTGATGCCACTTCGTACTCGGCACGGCCTTTTTGTTCATAGCCAAACGAAATACTGGAGCTGGTCCCTTGGTCGGTTATCTTTTGGAGTCGAATGGCTCCTGTGTATCTTTTACCTGTTCCACCCTCCAAGTCTACAAGATCTTGTTCGTATTCATACCGAAGCCGAGCCCCGGTTTTTTTATTTTCTCGAGAGTAGACGTACCATGCATTACTGACCTGTTGCAGGTTCTGAGTGGTCGTTCCTGGGCCGCGCCAGTTTGGCCAAGAGAGCGTTTTCTGGATATCTTCAGTAACGACCCCATACACCACTCGTTCCGAGGAATTTTCAATGGTCCAACGTTGGTTAGCTAAATCATAGGTCACGTTCACATTTTCTGTCTCTTTTACAGAGCCTCCAAACCGGAACTGGAGTTGTGGTAGGGAATGTTGTTGCTGCTGGGGACAACTTTGACAGGGTGGTACCGGTTCCAGTCTCAGCGGCTGTCCCCGGCCAATCACGTAATATTCAGCGTCCTCCAAAAACACACTCTGCTTGAAATCCGCTACAATGGACTCCAACTGATAAACTGGATCCAACCACCAGCCGAATCCGGCCATGGCCTCTTCCTGATTATTACGACTGTTATATTTCAGCTGAAGTTGGTACGCCCAACCGGGGAAAAAATTAATGCCAGTGAAGGGAATTGCCAGCTGGAGTAGACCTTGTTGAGCGTCCACGGCTCCATTTAATATCCTGTTTCCATTCCACTGCTCTGCCCAACGGAGATGAGAATTTGAAAATGATTTCAAAGATACGCTTTGAACAGTGGTCGTCCTCTGTGGTCGGGTTGTTGTCGATTGGGTGGTGGTGGTGGTGGATGGAGGGGTAGTTGTGGTTATCTCTCTCTGGGTCGTACTTTTCTTCAGAGGAACTTGCTGCAAAATACCATGTTCATCTTGCACTACTAAAGAGCCAAACCCACTTGTTCGACGGACTGGAGGCAAATATCCTACAAAATCAGAAAACCTTACTGACAACTGTTCCGCCGGAAATGACAAAGCGGGGGTCCACGTGGCTGTGGTTTGTTCAAAGGATAACACCATTAGTCCATCCTTTCCAGTAAAAACAAGTTCCTCATCCCCATCCCGGTCCAGGTCGGCAAAGCGTATGGAGTTCGTGTAACCTTTTAGCCAACCGTTCCCACTGGCAAAGGAGGTGTCCACACTTATACAGGCATACTCCTGTCCCATGTTGCCCAAGTGGAACAGAAAGAGACCAGTCGAGTTAAGTTGAAGAATATCTGGAAATTGGGGACGAGCAGAATTTAACAATTTTGCAAAGAAAACTGTGTCACTAGAGCCCCCTGTGGGAGGCTTTGGAACTTGGGAACTCTGAAGGAGTCTCTTCATTTTGTATTTGGGGTCAAATTGGTAGAAGGATACTCCAGATGAACTCCTTACAACAAACACTGCCTGTTGGAGGTCTTCCTCATGTCCAACTGGTGCGGGTGGTGCGTAAAGTACTAAACTATTATTCACTGCGTTCCATTCTGGATCCAAGGTCAGCTTTTTCTGCAGCTCCCACACTGGATACATCTGGCCTGCCGCCACCCGGTTTTCCCTCACCGAATAAAACTGCACCAGTCCGTTTGCATTTCGAGTCACAACACCCACCAACCCTGTATTATGAAAAATTGGACCAAAGGCCATCACTTGGTTATCTCTGTTCCACCCTCCAATATCATGAAACATTGTGTCCGTCGCCAAATGTCGCAGATTTACCGGGGGTTTAGAATTCACCCGGTAAAATTGAATGCCTTGCTTATTTCTCAAAATGATTTGTGGGATTGGGCCCTCCAGCACATTTCCCAATGTCCATGGATACCCCACCTCAGGAAATGTTGCCTCCCCCGAAAACACATTTTCTCTCCACAACTCAGTCCACTCTGTTCCCTCCTCGGAAGATGCTGGAACCTTGTACCCGATAACATTTCCCAATGTCCATGGATACCCCACCTCAGGAAATGTTGCCTCCCCCGAAAACACATTTTCTCTCCACAACTCAGTCCACTCTGTTCCCTCCTCGGAAGATGCTGCTGGAACCTTGTACCCGATAAGAGTGTCATTGCACCGGAGGCACACCACTGCATATCCACCTTGGTCATTACTTTGAAACAACTGCTTCAGGGGAGACCCGGTGCCTCCCAATTTACTAAACGGTTGACTTCTGATTTGGTGCGCTTTTCCCACCGTCAGGGGGAAGGAGTCCTGGGCGTTTTCACGCGCCAGTCTTCTATTCATTATGTTTTACTGTTTGATTAACAGCTTTACTAATTCCAAGTGAAAAATGCTTCTGTTCTAATATCCTCAACCAACTTGTCAATTTTATAGCCTTGAATTGGGATCGTGTGGTGATGTATGCAGTGCGGTTACCAAGAAGCGTTTGCAGGATGAATCCTTTACTGCGTAACTGTGGTTTCTTCGTAATGAAGAACAACATTTTGACCTCTCTCATGGTTCATTGGATTTGTTTCTGATAAAGAGTTGATGGGCTACTCGTACTCATTACTTGTTTATTTAATCCTTTGGGAATAAACAATTGTAGTGCCGTGTAGTAGAGATTAACTCGCTTCAATTTATGAAAAGGATAATATATCTTTGCCATTTGTTGGATAAAAAGCTGTAAATAATTGATGGCGTCGTCGTAAGCTAA
Source organism: Callyntrura guangdongensis (assembly GCA_027744295.1). NCBI lineage: Eukaryota > Metazoa > Arthropoda > Collembola > Entomobryomorpha > Paronellidae > Callyntrura > Callyntrura guangdongensis. Next base: position 23,612 of record JAHZNB010005708.1, read on the forward strand.
GTTGAATAATTTCAAGGACAAAAAAGTTTTCATAATATTCCACGTTGCTCAAGTTGTCCGATTAATTAGGTAAATATGATGTTTGATGCATTGGAGTATTCGAAACTAGAAATAAAAACAGTGTGATTGTGTGATTTTTTGTCCCTTTTGCAAAATATGTAATTTTCTAATTAAGGTGGCGTGCCGGCATTATTGTCTGCATCACAGCTTGTGTAGTTATTTGCTTTCCAAGTAAAACTAATTTTAACCAATTAATTGACCAGGTTATCTGGATGACTTCTGTTTACTTTATATACGAAACAAGGAGGAGCTGATCTAGTAAATGTTTCAGGCAAAATAATATGCGGCGAGGGAAAAGCTCTTTTGGATCCATTCTTGGTTACTTCATGTATTTTTTTACGAATACTACTTAAAACTGGCAATGTGGTACTCATTTCCGAGAAAAATGTTAAAGTCATCAACCCGTTATCTTCCTTGACATATAATCGGCATTAAAAAAGTATAAAATATATTCTAAATATCTTCAATAAGAAACACGGCAATTAAATGAGCCATGACTATTTTTAAATAAATTAGATACAGAAGTAGACAACGAAATATTTACAGACAAGATGTTCTTTAAATTGAACAAGAATTTATTTAAGACTTTGATGCTTGGGCTACAATACAATTAAAAGTAAAAAAATATTACTTACCCAGTTAGTTATCGCAACATTAGCAAACCATCTGCTGATCGTAAAAACGACCAGTACATAAATGCTAAATCGGAACCTTGCTTTAAGGGATAAAACGACCCACAACTCACTCCCAGCGGTTTACAGGCGCGATACCGTTTCACCACCAAATTTGACACTCTCGTGATTGGAACCCGGAAGCCAGTGGGGCATATAAAGTGCCGACTACCAGCTTTTCTTTTTCTTTCAGACAAAATATCCTCACTTCTTGTTCTCGATTCAATCGCCATGGGTAACACAAAAATGATTAACATCATGCAAATGAGGGAGACACTCGGCATAAACCAGTACACTTGTAGAGGAACGAGGCCGTAGCAAAAAATTGTGCCGACATTGTTGGCAACGTATATCTGAAACCCAATGCCCATCAGAATCCCCAAAATCTTATTAAAAACTCGGTTTCCGTCTTCAACTATAATTTGGAGGGTGGGATACCACAGTAAAAAGGCGCAGTCATCTCGTCTGTCTCCGGATGGAAGTTGTCTTAATAGTTCCAAAATGGTAAGTTGTAACTCTAACCAGTGACCCAATAGGGGAATGAAAAGGGCAACGAAGCGACACGCTTCTAAAACGCAAATCGTGCTAAACAGGCAGCGCAGGGTGATTACTAAAATTTGATGGCAATGGGATGACGAGGGAGATATCACTTTGGGAACGGTGTAAACAAAAGGATCAAATTTGACGTAAATCCCAGTTGGTACTAAAGTAGGGGGAACCAGCGCCACAATCAGGACTATCCCCTGAAGAATGTAGGAAAAGGATGTCCAGTATTTTTCATAGTGAGGCGACAGTTTAAAGTGGTAGCGTTTGTCTGTAAACATAAAATATACAGATTAAGAGGTTAATTGAAATTCAGACAAAGGGGCTGTGCAGTTCGAATGGTAGGCTTAAAACCAAAGTTTTGAAATCATCCACCCACGCATATTTATGTACAATGTCATAATTTTTAACATGGGGGTTACATGTTCACCCTGGTGTCTCTTGGTCTCTAGGGATTTACCCACCACCCTTAAGTTAATACGTTGTACATGCACAGCCCCATAAATAAAATGCATAATACCTAGTTTTATGTAAAGATCTTTCAAAAGAGTGATTGAGTTGACGATCTGCTCAACGTTTACAATCATGACTGCAGCCTCACTCCAAATAAGAATGGAAATACAGCCAAAAGCTGCTGCAGCTATTACTCGAACCACTGTATTTTCTGAAGCATTTAAAAGAACAACAACACAAGATCCAAAACCAATCACCCCGGCAACAATAAAAACGTTAAAGTACCATAGCCAATACGTGGGGCAAATGGGACTACCAGCAAAAAAAATTTCTTGATTAATATCCCATTCGAGAATCATCCGGTCCTTGGAAAGAAATGCAAATACACGTTGTTGTAAGGCTAAACTGTAGGAACAATAAAATTGGAAGGATTTGTCCCTTTGGAAAATTTTTGAGGTGGTGCCTTTTGACAGCGGCAACATTTTTACTACCCGTTTTTTCTAATGCTGCGTTTGAAATATGTGAAAATATTCACTTTTTTGCGTGACAAATTTTTTAAAGGGGTTTAAATGATAGCGGAATGGTATCACTAATTTTTTTAATCCTAAATTTAAAATTTTAATAAATGGGTTGTTAACAAATTTATTTTTGATTAGTAACTTTTCAATTTCAATTTTTTATTTTTCATTTTTTATTTATTTTCAATCTGGAAAATGTATTACACGTAATCTATTATTTCATTGGAGGTGATTGTTTTGCAAAATTGCGGTTATGGGAATTAGTAAATGGAAGTAGCGTAATCAAAAAGCTTAAACGTTTTCCAAAAGACAAATGACTACATGCAAGTACATATATATGAGCAATTAGCGAAAACTTCTAACAGGCGGATTCAATTTTGCTGTTTAGTCTCTAACTACCGTAAAATATGTGTTTGGTTGGACTGGAAGTTAAGAATTTTGTCACGTAACTTTTTTCTTACCCATAAAATCTTGCTGTCTAAATAACAAATTAAATTCCTGTTTACCTAGTTTGTTCAACAATGAAAAATATCAATTTAAAAAAATCCTTATAAGTTAATTTGAATTCAATTGCATACACTATTTGACTCTACTATACGCACTGATTCAACACACGCATCTGTATCACTAAGCTTGCCGTTGCCTGATTTTTTGGTGGGAATCAAAAATCATCACTGTCTGTTAAATGACTTACTACAGCTAACATTTTTGTTTAAACACGTTTCGAGAAGCTATTTACAATGTGTTTAAGTATTAAGTTTTTTACTGTTTCCGAGGTCTGATAATGAGTCTAGTAAATTTTAATTATCATCAATGGAAACTAATTTGGCTGATATAAGTGTATGGTTATCCAGCAGTTAATTACATTTTCAATTACAAGCTCACTTAGTTTCGTCAATTCAGCAAACCATGAATGGTTGCACTGAAATTCTAATCGCCAACAAATTTATTTACTTTGAACAATAACTAACAATTAAAGAAACAACCGATAATTTGGCGCTCACTTTTCTGTTGTAACTAGCAATTAGCAAACTACAACCAAAGACGGGTCACCAATATTCACCTATATTTCCAGCCTCTGAAAGGAAAATTTGTTTTAAAAAAACGGGATACAACATTATTTTCATCCCTATTTAAGTTTAAACGTGTGGTAACAGATAATGAACCAAGAAAATTAATCGACAGAATGGTAGTACCAAAACACAATTCGGAACTATTCAAACAATGGTTAAAATATACAGGAGTTATGTATGTATTAGCATAATAGTAGGAGAAAGGAAAAACTTGTCTACGCGATAATTTTACAAATGAATTTATTTTAATTTAAAATGGAATATGACTATCGATATGTATTATTGGCTAACTAATGTATTATGGACAAAATGTAACAGTTAATATAAACTGGTGTGTTAGGGCAGAATAACAGATAATGTAATGACTGACGCCTGTAAACACGTAAAGAAAGTTCTATTCTATTCTATTTTGTTCTATTCTATTATAAGCACAGTTATGCAACCATAATATTATGTTAATCTACGTGTGTGGTCACATGCACAAACAAACAAGTATATGTATAATGCTGGCATCCTGTGAAGAGCATCATCTGTCAAACGACCTTGAGCATGTGTGTGTTTTGCAATAATTTTGATAATATGCCTCAAAATACTTGACGATTTGAGAGCCTGTTACCAGCTTAATTAATGTTTGAAGATTTCTCTTAGCTATATATTCGTCGATCCTCGCAATTTCTGTACATTTACTCTCTTTACCTGACACAGTCAACTGGGGCAAATAATAAAAAATATCGTACGTTTAAAACTGAGGTAAGCAGAAAATTTGATCGTAAAAATGAGTTCCAGTAGTGGACAAGCTATTCAGTACTCTTTCGCTGGGAAAAAGGTTCTTGTCACTGGTGGCGGTCAAGGTAAATAAAATTGCTAAATTTTTATTCACAAGAAATTATGGAAGTGGATATCAAGAAACACATTTTTTGGTAGGCATTGGACACGCCGTCGTTTCTCGATTGTACCAGGACGGAGCTCAAGTGTTCACCTTGGAACGTGATCCTGGTCGAGTAGACCAACTACGCAAAGACTTTCCCCTAATTAGAGCGGAGGTGGCGGACGTGTCAAAATGGGAGGAAATGCAAAAGCTCGTCAACTCTTTCGGTCCCATGGATCATTTGGTAAATAACGCTGGGATTGCAGAGTTCCACGATTTTCTAGACGTGACCGAAGCCGACGTGGACCACATATTTGGAGTCAATTTAAAATCCGTATTTAGCATCTCTCAAGCCGTGGCCAAGGGCATGATCGCTGCAGGAATAAAAGGGACCATCGTCAGTGTGACCTCCATTGCTGCACACATCTCAACAGCAAAAGCGTCCGTGTATGGAGTCACAAAAACAGGCGTAGCTATGCTAACCAAGTGCATGGCTAGAGAACTTGGGCCTCATGGTATCCGGTGCAACACCGTGTCTCCCATTGGGGTGGACACTCCCATGTATCGAAGAGTAGCAACAGGGCTACCAGCAGTTGACGATGTCAAGAACTACATGAGTCGGCAACAGTTGGCAGGAAGGTCAAACATTTTAACAGCCGATGAAGTTACCCAAGCAATCCTCTTTTTGCTCAGCCCTTTGTCCTCAATGGCAAACGGGACGGATATATTGTTGGATGGGGGCATTACTGCCGTTTGATTGTTGTTTGTTGCTATTCGACTACCTGTGCAATATAAATAATATTTTTTGGTTCCAACTGAACGTAAAATGGCTTAATCTTGAGCTTCATTTATTTTTTAAAAATAATAATACCTGACCATGCCAAAATGTAAATCTGGGTTTAGCAAGCACCATAATAAAGAGGCAAAGATTTTTCCTTCTTCAAATTTTTGTGTTAACCAGTCTCATGTCTACCCATATTTTGCATTATACAAGCAGACGTAGACAAAGTAGACATGAAAGAAATGTAAAAAAGTGTATTTTTCCTCTACTATTTTCACCTTTTCGATTTTCAGCACCAGGAAATGCATAATGCAGATGCCGGCCGGATGCTTTTATGCATAGCCCCTTTAGTGTTTACATGCTAAAACCCAAAGTAGTGTTTTATTTACTCCACACATGGTTTACGTGGCCCGGCCGCAAGGCAATTTATCTATACTTTTCCGTTTCAGGATTCATGATTTACAATAATAGTGTAGGATTTAGGTATTATAAATTATTAGTGTGGTCAGTGGTGTAAGTGTTATGTTTTCCTACACCATATAATAAACTTGCTGTAACTAACTGCAGCCTTAGATACGTAGCTGAAAATAAGAACTTATAACGATATAAGAAGATGAAGATAAGGCGTTAGCCGGGTTTGAGGGGGGTTTTGGGTGAAGTGGATGAGGAGGAGGATGAGGTATGTGGTAGATATGTGGCTTCATGGGCCAACCAATCTAGGACAAACTTTCCAAAACGTCATAACGGGGTATCAGCTATCTGCACACCAAGGTATATAGAAAAGTAATAGTCAAAGTCTGCACACCAACTTTCAACAATGGTTGTCATTTGAAAAAAATGTGACCACCACTGCACCGAGTTGGTGTGACCGGTCGGGACCAAATTTTAACTGGCACAACTATGGACCCCAAGAGACCTTTATGCCATGCTTGGTCCAAATCGGTCAAAGGTGTGGACAGGAGAGCAGGCACGGACAGGCAGACAGATAGACAAACCAAACAAATCCAATTCTAGCTGAAACTATTCAGCCACGTAATAAACTCAGCCGAGCCGACAGATAGCCGATGCATGTTATCTGTATTGAATACAGAGTAGAGAGGTGCTACCGTCTCTCAATGGATTTTATTTTCATAACAAAAGCAGAGTAAACTCAAGGTCTGTGTGTGTACGGAACCGGGGGGATGGGGAGGGGTCAAATCCCCATCTGAAATTTTACTTTAACATTACGGGATATGGAGCGTAATACATTACAGGATAGGGTTGACCGCCCCTGTTCCGCAGCCACTGTGTGTGTGCAACTGTATTTAGTGCAAAGGTACTTATTAAAAGCATTTCTGCGCATCCTGTAACTGTTGTCATGTGAAGTCAGTTCATGCGCTCATGTATTCATCATGAAATACATCATGCATCTCAACAAGTTGTCGAGGATTTTATTGTTTTAATGTTGGGTAAGCGGGTGGGTGCAGGTTAAATTTGAGTAGTTGAATAAAACTGTTGAATAAGCTTTCTTTGATAAATGGTCATTGTAAACAATCACATTAAACACAAGAGCTAAATAAACATGGATATCTCGACTCTCGACATAAAACTTCAAGCGAACTGAACTGAACTGGAGACTGACAGTAATTTCTTTGTGAAACAGCTGCCTGCCGTAATGTATTTTTGTTTTTGTTTGTGGAGTGGAGAATGCAGCGAAACAAGGTTTTGTTTTTGTAAAAAATCAAAGAACTGCGTGAAATGTGAGTGAGTACAATAAAGGAATTGTAACTACAATTTGTAAGTGTGGTTGTTTGGTGATCGTAGTGCCAGCCAGCTCAGCGCACGCGTTCTCATTTCCAACTATTCCAACTCAATCAGTCACAGTCACAACGGTAACGGTTGAACGGTTGCAGTTTAGTCCTTAAAGGGACGCATTTGTGTTGCTTTGGAAACTAACGAATTAGTGCCGAAATTTGTTAGTTAACCGACTATCTGACAGACGGTATAATTAAGGGGGAAGGGAAGCAGGAAACAAGGATATATTTACTTGTAGTTTTAGTATTTTTATTTGTAAACCAGTCAAGTTGAAGGTATCCAACATGAATATCCGGAATATCGCCTACAAGTATCCAGATTCGGTCATGCTGCAAGTTTCCGGACCGAAAAATCTTCTTTCAGGTAAAAAAATTGGGCACGGTAGAACAAACATGACGTGGATACATTTCCTCAACTCAGTTTGTCAAGTGAAGGTAAGTTAACTAATATCACTTCTTTAGGAATGGAAATTTTAAATCTGTGATTTATGTAGTTTAATCTAATTCCTATTGTTTCCTTCAAGTTTTGTCATGTCCTAACTGTCAAAAGTCTGAATTTGTGATTTTCAGCTAGACTTGTCGGATAACTATTACATATCTACTGTAGACTACAAGCCTGGGACCGATGGACCAGGGTGGACAGCCCGTATCAACGATCCGGTAAAAATGGGATTGCAATTCGCAATTAGCCTCTTGAATATTAATACAATTTAACAATATTGAGTAATACTGGAATTAATTGTAACAATTAATTTGTTATTAATTGATTTTAGATTAAAAAATTTATTGATCGATTCAGTCAGACGCAAGGAATTTACTGTGTTCGCATTAACACGGGCGTTTGTGATAAAAAAATACAGGACGACACCTGCACCACCACCACTCCCTTACTTGACGATAGCAACAATACTATAAATTGGTTACCAACTGTACTCAGAAAATCCACGTCAATGTACACCGTTCCTGTTCGAAAATATGCTAGTGTGGTTCCCCCAACTCCAGTTCAGTTAGGCATTGCAGGGAAGGCTGGTGCACCAACAACATCCTCTCGGGACCAGTCGACGCGTCAGAGGACTTCGGATCAACCTAAAAGTCAAACCGAACCGAAGTTATCCTTGCAGCGCAGATTAAGTCTCGCTGTGAGTAAAGTACGCGCTCAAAATCAAGCGAAGTTAAGTGGTGCAGCCTCCAATACTTCTGCTACGAACCGTCCAGGCCCTGGTCAGAGGAAGACTGTAAGTCCGAAGAAAAAATCACGACTTGGTAGCAGTTCCACCTCCAAATTATACAGGGAATCGTTACCATCAACCCGGCAGCAAACACAACCGGGAACCAGTAAACGGCATACTTTACCTAAACTACCGCCTCCTCGTAAGAATTATAAAGACAACGTTTCCAAACTTGTGAAACGTGACGGTGAGTTATTGAGAGTTGAACCACAGGAAGCTATGCAGATGGACAACGATGAGATTATTGAAATTGACTTAACGGAGGAAACCGATGAGGATATCCGTCGAACATTGGGCATAGAAGACGATGACAATGATCGACAAAGACTTTTAACCTCACCATCATCTGAAGATGAACAGAATTTGTACATGTCTGGAGTCCCTATAACTGTTATCAAAAGCATTTTGAACAGCAAGCTGGATAAGCTTGACAAAACAATGGTAAGAAGTATAGGATATTGAAGTACTTCATTATTATATTTTACAGTTTTGTTTATTTTCGGTGTATATAGATTAAAGCTACGGATTTTTATTTTGATTGTTTTGATACTTTACAGGCAAGAGGCATTTTGAAGGAAATTCGGAAAATGGAGCATACCCGCGCTTGGGAGAGGAATTTAAGGCGGAGTCCACTTTCCTTTTCCTTTCTCATGGAAATATTTAAATACTGTGAATTGTGAATAGCCGAAATGACTTGTCGACGCGCGACGGTTTTTTGTAAAAGAATTCTACTTTCACGTTTACTCAACTATTAATCCATTCTCAAGCTTCGCTGTTTAGTTTTAGATATTTAATTTTTATTTAAATTAAGTATGTTCAGTTGGGACCAGTAGCCTAAAAATTAGAGATGCACTTACAATGTGTCTTTGTGTGTTCTTTTAAATTGTTCCATTTTTCTAAGTATGTCTATCTGGTACTGTTTATTTAAGACGTTACTTTAATTTACTACCACTTATTTATTTTAAGTAGAGGAAATGATACACTATTTATCATCAATTCAAATGAAATGTAAATAAAAAATATTTTCACAGCAATTGAATTAGCGTGTCAATTTGAATTAATTTAACCTATTATCATAATAAGTTCATCACATCATCACTAAAATAACAAGTTTGGTCGGGTAGGTAAAAGCCAATAATCGTATTATTATTTGGTTATACGTTTTTAGACCTTAGAAAGTCAACAGTTAAGTGTAATGGAGAATATAAATAATCAAGAAATTTATGATTGCAATGAACTGCTGTTGATTTACTAATATTATTTATTAAGACTTGAAATTTTGTACAAAAAGGAAAATTGTAACAGGTTTTAGCTGATATACGTAACAACGTAACTACAAACCAATAACTATATTAAGTAATTTAAACGAAAAAATGTAGACGTAAAGAAAACACTTGGTGACACTGGTCCAAAAAATTAGGACGACGATTTCTTGGCGATACACGAAGGTGGAAGTGGAAGGTGGGGATTATCATCTATGTAAGTTTTAGACACCCCGTCAATGTGACTAGTAATCTGTACTCGTTTTAAGTTTTTCACCACCTGCCAAATATTGGACTTGCGCATGCAAGATACATACCCATTGAATTTTATAGTGTCATTCCAACTATCCTTTCTTTCTTTGCTAAGATAAACTACAAGTTCCTCCAAAGCCTCCATTTCGACAATAAAGTTCAGTGATGCATCTCCCATAAAATATACTTCCAACTTTTTGAGATTCGGCAAGGATAGAGTAGTGTACCACCCAGGTCGTTCAAAAAATGTCACCTTCAGAGAAATTAAAGTTTCCGAAAATTTTTGAAGAATTTCAAAAATCGGAGTAAAGTCCGGAGAATCTGCAACCTCATCTGGTATGGTCATGCTGAATTCAAGAGATATAATTAAATTCTTCAGTGGCCAATTGACATGTACAAGTTGTTCCAATTCATCCATTCCAAAGCATGTGATCGACAAGTCGGTCAGGTTCTGCAGGCTGAAACAGCCCAAATTAGACCAGTTGTACATATCCACCGTACGTGTCACCTGAAGTTTTTGAAGACCCTTGTTGACGTTCATGGCAGCCTCGATAATGGGATAGGGAACGTTTTCAAAGTTCATCATGATCAATTTTCCAAACAAGGGGAAAAAATTAACGCGCTCGCATGTTTCTGACAATTCCATTAAATTACTCCTAGTAAACCAACTACCATTCTCGTCAGAGGGTAATACTTTCAACTGAATCATTTTTAAGTTCGGCATCATTCTTAAAATATCCCGTACTTGCTGATACCAAATAGCAGGGGCAGTATCTGTTGGAGAGCAATACGTGAGATACTGTACGTGACCACCGCACTTTTCCAGAAGAGTTTTCAGGGCGGAGAAAAAGTTGGCTCTGTCGGATTTGCTGTTATCATCGATGACAATAATAAGATAACTTGTAATGGCTGAACCACTGATAGATTCCTTTAAAAACTTGTCCACATTTGCCAGTGTCTTGGTAAAATTTTGCCTATTTGATGCAAAGTAAGTAGCGGTTGGATCGGCAGTAACAATTGGGTCATTCTTCGACAAAAGGCCACTGAATTCTCCAAAATTCCCCGTGAGAACCATTTCCGATGGATGATAGAGAGGGAGCTTCGCCGGCGGACGGGTAGAAGCAATATCGGCGAGTTGCGCAAATCCATTTTGATACATCTGCAAGGGACAAATGACAATATTTGAATTAGTTTCGTAGCTACTGACTAAGGGACTAGGTTGGATGAAACGAGTTTCTGGTACAGTTACATGTTTTGACACATGGTAACTTACATTACTGTTATGCTTAAATGAAGTGTGTTCATCAAACGATTCTTGCTTAATTTTTGAAAGATCCACCAAGGGTAATGGCGACGATGAAGATGGACGGTCTCGTTCTGGAAGGGATCTCCTACCTGAGTTTGACAAATCTCGTGGTCGTCTTGGATTCGCTATTTGTCTTGATTGGAGCGATAAAGATAACCCTGTTGGAGGCACATGTGCCTTTTCTGACAAAGTTAATCCTGGTTTTAATACTTTAGCCGCCATAGGTCTCAACTGTGGGTCCCGTTGCACGCGACATCCATTATGTAATATTTCTTGTTCATCTCCATCTCTGGCTCTAGAATGATCAAAACATATATTGGTTACAATAAAAGAAAAAAAGAGCGTTAAATGCAAAGATAGAATAAATGTATGTAGTCATAATCTTAAATTTAAAATGGCACAAGAAACTACTGACTGACCTCCTAACAGTAGCAATGGCAGGTTTCGGTTTGGACATGGAATATTTGCTGCTGGTTCCATAGTCTGATATCCGGTAGTCATTAACATTGTGGTCATACCCCCGACCCGGTGCCAGGCGTGGTGACTTGTTTTCTGAAGTCAAAATTCCTCCTCCTCCTCCTATTAATTTTGCTGACGCTGCTCCACACTTCCATGATTTGTACAAATCTACTTTCTTTTCAAGGTGGGTAATCTTCAAAAACAGGGTCTGAATCAAGTTGTCCTGGTCCCTTACTTTCCTTTTAAGTTGCTCACATTCCAAAGTTTTTACTTTCAACTGTTGAATTGTTTGGACATATTTATTCGGCACGTACTTAATGAACCGTAAAAAGTCAAGGTCATACGACGAACTCATTTTTAAAATGCCAACAATCGCTGATCGAAAGGTCAAGAGTGTTCGTTTAAAAAGGTCGAAAATTCAAGGTTAAAAAGGTCAATTTAAAAAGTTCAAAACTCTACCCGATAATACTATATCATAAGAAAAGAACGACACAATCCAAAAGGTGAATGATAACGACAGAAAATGAGAATTGTATCAACACCCACCCCACACAACTTCAATTTCCAATTCACATCTCTACTCTCCTGCTGAGCGAATTGCAAGCATGCAAGTACGAATCATAATAATGTCATCACCGATAAATAACTATGAGAGGAATAGAAATTGCACAAAAAGTAAAAAAAAATGATAGTAGGTATGTGACACGAATGATACGCGTGAAAATGCATGCAGTCATCTACAATTCAATTTAATTCCCAGCAAATTCAAAACAGCATGTACAAACTATGGTCACGTACTCCTACCTAGAGACAAAATTGTCCAATCGTGCGTTTTGAGTTCACGAAGATGCCCGGCATTCATTATTGATAACGGTTTTTACTTTGCATACAAACATTTGTAAAC
>JAHZNB010005709.1:0-11678 GCA_027744295.1 Callyntrura guangdongensis
AACGACCACTACCATCATCACCACCCAAGAGCACAATTCAAAACAAAGTGTGGCGAGGTGGTACAACGGGTTAGGGAAGGGTTATTATGCAGTGCTGCTTCATATTTTTTTTACCGAGATGCCTTTGTTCTAGGTTTTTTTTTCGATGTTGGTGTGGTGTTTGGGAGAAAATAAGTAAAGTTCACTAAAAGCAGATGGGTAAAAATGAACGTACATATATCCAGAGAGGGTCGTCGTGTAGCATTCCTTTGACTACTTTCTTTGAACGTTTTATTATATTACTTTGATATGATATGGATTTTGCGGGGGCTTACGTAGTTTATGCTTTTCCCCGTTTTTAATTATTGTGAAGCTACGTGGTACACGTTGGGGCAAATTATTGCTAACAATCTTATTACCGGTGGACGGGATAAACAAAAACAAAAGAATTTAGCTACATGTGTAAGTATTTACGATTGGATTTTTAGGGAATTATGTTTCTGGGGAAGAAAGACTCAAGGTCTCTGTTTGAATGTCGCTTTTACCTTCTGCTGTTTGCCCGTCTCCTTGTGATGACTAGCTGAATAATAGTGATGAGGATGTTGAACGTTGTTGAATATTTTCGTTTAATTTAAATATACTACATCGTTGTCGTTATTTTTTAGTTTTCACTGTTACCTTCTTACATTGTTAATTGTTAACCCTAGTTTTTAGTTTACTACGTAACCTATCGTGTCGAGGTTTGCCTTGGCACGATTCTCCCTTTCAATCAACAACATTTGCATTCTAAGCTCCTGTACAGCGTCAAACCAGTAGGTGAGAAAACAGATAAGGTTAGCTAAGCAGAGAATAATAATTATGAAAAAGAAAAAGTAGTGTGCATCCCTCAAGGACTGGCAGTTAGCTATAATTTCAGACAGGCAACCCTACAAGCAAAGTTTTAAAACCAGATTAGTTACAACAGTTTTTCATCCATTTCAACTTAAATAGTGTGACACCGAAAGTGCGTGGACAAAGAGACTCTACCTTCTTGTGTAAAATGCTTTGAAATGGTTTCTCCCACAGTTGAACTCTTGCACTGCTTGCATTAGCATGATCACATTTGTACTTTGACTTGTTTTCAGCAGAATAATTGGCTATCATGTGATTTAAGGATTTATCTTGAAACAGGATGATTTCAGAGGAGATTTTAGTTACATTGCAGTATTCACTGGCCCGATTGTTTGGAAGAAAACATTTGTCGAATAGATTGCCCAACTCGAGACAACTAATGGGTACATCTGCATCGATAGAACCGCATGAAGCCCGGTCGTAAATAAACTCCCGAAAGTCGGTTATCCCTGTGAGCCCACAACACTCCTTAAAAATCATGCATATACATTTCACCTTCAAAGTTAACATCCGCTCATGAGTGTTATTTTGATAACAGAATAATATCAGCGCAAACCTGGTGCCCCTGAATAGCGTCCAAAAAATCCACCACCTTACCTGACGACCACTGATTTGTGACGGCTTTATAAACAACGGCTTTATCATAATCTTTTATTGTTCGCAGTTTGAAGAGACTATATGACGATAATGCAGGTAGTATTAAACCCAATGGGATGCTCACCTGCAAAGCAACAAAAATCCTAAACTTAAGTACTAAAAATTAGAAACGATAAAAATACCATCGAGTAATTAGAAGTCGTCAATAATTACTAGGAGGACACAGGCAATGTGCGTGGCATTGGATTTCAAGAAAATTAGCTCGATCAAACAAGTCAGTATTGTAATTAGGCTAGCGTAGTGCGACAAATGCTCCAATAGGTCGTCAATATCTCCGCACTCATACAAATATATAGAATGTTTGTAGGAAATGGAGGCTATTATGTAGGTACAACAAGATACCTGCGAAAACCATACGGGGCATAATATTTTAATTGGATTTTCAAAATAAAAACTTTTTATTCCGAACAATATGTTCAATTGAGCTTATGGATAGCAAAGTTATGAAAAAGTTACATGAAATGTCATTCATATTATACTCACCCACGAGAAATACACGATACATTCCGAAAATAATTTTCCCATGATCAAGTGATTATTAAATTTTTTAATAAAATTACTATTTGCATTTTAATCTCTTCAATAACGGCAACGCTCAGGTTATCTTTTATAAATACTAAATTTCACCATACATTTATCTTTATTATTCTAAACATTTCACTTATATCCCAAGTTAGCTAAGCATTAGCCCAACAATCTAATAAATATCCCTGACTTTAGCAGTCAATTTAAGGAATGCAAACAAACAATAACAAAGTAACAAGTAGTTAGGACATCCACTATCTACTCTGTTTCTAAGCTGAAATTTGAAATACCTTGAATGAAATATAAATTAAATACTATGCTTACACCCTTGTGAAAATATGATGAGACCAACGTCATCCTTCCACTATTTACACTACAAACAATATATAACAAAACGTGCTTTTGTGGATTCCGTCGCGTAATAAAAATAATAATGACGGCATCCGTATTGAAAACTTGTATACACGTTCACGTAAAAGTTGTGTGTAACAAAGTGTTTACTTCCGCCATATGTCGGTGCAATCGCCATCGACTCTTCCGTACCTTGCAGCATTTTTGTATTTTAAAATATATTTGAGAAGAAGCGAAACTAGTGGAAAAAGTTGTATAATATTTCAATTCCTTACTTTACCCTCACACAAACCAGAATATATATACCTAATACCAACTTACTTACCGATAGCCTGTTCGCAGCAAGTCAGAAGATATCATTTATCAATACTTATGTTATTTAATCGCATCTCACAACGGGTTGTTTATAATCCTTTTATCACACGGACTACACTACGTGCATGTAACTTAACTTTTAAGGTCGTCTACTGTACTAAAATGTAAAAGTTTCCCCATAAAAACTCGTTGTATGTCGTATTATTTTGCACATGTTTTATTACACATCCCTACCAATGGTAGGCAACCATACTTTTAGGATAACTTGGGTTTAAATCATGTGCATCAGCTAGGCTTATAATAACAATAAAGTCTGTTCCTGTTCAACCAACCTCCGTCCCTCAAGGTATTCCAGAGTAAAACCAGCACCAGTAAACGTACGAACCCAACAGCCACTGTTTTCTTTTAAAGCTACAATTTCTCCCGTCAATTTGGTTAAACATTTAAATAAATTGATTCACTGAAATTCAGTGACTGAATAAAAACCTTTCAAGCACAGCAATATGATTGCGTAACAGGTGTACTATAATTCTTTTAACATATATCCCATAAAACTTCATCTAAGTATTGAACAGAAGAAAAAACATTTAGCAATATGCCGTCAAAATCTTCTTAATCTTCCTAATTGTCAAACCGATCAACTACATACTTGACCATTTCGCAATATCTGTTTGAAGCTTCCCGCTTCTCCTTTTTCCTCTCCTCTTCTCTACCTCCATTTCCCTTTCCTACTGCGTTGTTGTCCCTTTTTATTTGACAGAGAAAATGATATCTCGGTTGCCGGCAGGCACGGTCAGAAGAACATGGTGCCTGATGTCAGCGATCATTCCACCAATTTTATTCCTAGCTATCATACCCTCTGACGATGTCCATGTTCTTTTTTAAACACCCTTATAACAATACCATGCGTCCACTACTACTTCCACCCAGAAAGAATCAAGTAACTACTTCGAGAAACAGAGAACTGTAAAGAAAGATGATGCCCCGACTACTACCACTACTGCTGTTGCTGCGACGCTTTGATCGTTACGCTTTTTTCTTCTTCTCTTCTCTCCCCACACGGCAATGGGATATGCCATTACTTAAATACATTATCTATTGTTACATAACTTTCCTCTTTTTTTCTGCATGCTGCTGACGATGCGATGATGCTGCTGCTGCTGCTACCACCGTCAAAGGGAATATTATTATTACTCTTTTTTATGTATATCATCTTACACAGAAAAAAATCTAATGGTTTATATCCCCATTAAATATGCCTTTACCCCTAGACTCCGACTGGAACAGAAAGGACGCACACACACACATAACTGCAACGGTTTAATAGCCAGAGAAAAACGGTAAATCATAGAAAAATGTGGACACTGGGCAAGAGGCTACTAAACTTACTCCTCCTATTTCCCTACTACATGCTTCGCACATACACACACACACAAGTATCATTATCAGCCATTCCACCGCCTGTTTTCCTTCTCTTGTTATTGCGTAACCTGCTCTTTCTACTACCAAGAGAGACAAGAGAGTCAGTCTCTATCCATTTTTATCAGAAGTAATAACATAATAATAATATGCTTGCCAACTGACTCTATTCCTTAGGAAAGTAGTGTGCTTTCCAGGTTAAAGTCCACTTTCTCCTTCCACACAGGCAGACACACACACACACAGTGATCATAAGTCCGAGTGAGAGTGTGTAAAAATCAACAAGATTCTGGCCTGGACAGTTGCGATTTTGTTGGGGAAAAAGCGACCGAGGGAAGGAGAGAGACTGGTGATGGCAACGGTAATAGAAAGTTTACCAAACATCCTATTATTATACATATTCTCGCACATATCAAGCGAAAAAAGATAAGTGTATTATTACGTAATCTGTATATACGTGCTCATCTACACGGATCTCATTTTAATAAAGAGTTCAACTTCACCAAAGGAGTCATTTTTTTATGTGGAGGAGGAAAAGACAGGGAAATAGTTAGCCTTGTGGCCTTTAAATGGTACGCTCTCTCTCTCTCTCTCTCTACAATCATCTTCAACTCTTCAAGGAAGACCAAGAAGGCCACAATGATAGGTCTTTTACGTTTCGTTAGTGTGTGTCCTCTGTATATATATCTCTCTACACACATTAAAGTATTGCCACTTCTTGGGAATGCCAAAGAAAATGGAAACGTCTTGAGGAAAAAAGCTGTGGTCGTGTGGTAACTTGAAATCACAATTTTACCCGGGATAAGTCACTTTTCTCTCCGGCAAAAACGTATGTGTTGTAGCTTTTCTTTCAAAATGGTTGGAAAGAGAGAAAGAGAGAGATGCAGGGTTAGAGCTGCTGCTGTAAAACCCAAATTGTCTTCGCGGTATGCCCAACACGCGGCCCTATGTAATCCGTTGATATTTAAAGATTGTATACATACTGCATGTGTGTGTGCCGGGCACTATTGTACTCTAAAATAACTTGTGCATAAAAAGTATTAAACTTTCCATTGTCCAGAACAAATGGTCGCAAAATGCCTGGGGCAATTCACTTAGAAAATGTAGGAGGAAAAGAAGTGCGCAGGGAGACGGTGGGATTCCGGCTTTGTGAGACTCTGCATAAAGGGGCAACCAGAGAAAGCATCCGAATGCGGACAAATTCTCTCTCTTTAGTAGCTTTTTTCAGTTGAACACTTTCCAGGAGGAGGAGAGTGTGTATACGCATAAAAAGAAAAGAAAAGGATGAATGCGATTTTACAAAAAAATAATGTACCTCTACGACGACATATCTCGGTAGTTTTTGTTACGAGGTTTTTTATATGATGTGACCATTTCCATTCCGTTCATTGCATTGCAGAGAAACCCAGTAGATGTTTTCGCTGGAAGGTTTTTTCTTCACTGGAATGAGTGGTAGCTCTGCCGCCGCATCATTCCTATAACCAGTAGTTTTTTCCATAAAGCACGTATGAAATACGCGAACTCAACAAGGAACAGACAAAAAGACATTTTTGCTAGAGAATTTTTTTTCTTCGTGCTGTCCACATTTCACATATTCTTATCATATAAACTTGAGGATTAGTAATGCTTGAAAAAATTAATCCTAGTCGGCTAAGCTAATTCTGACATAAAAGGGAAGTTTCAATTGTTTCAGTTTTTTCGACAGTTTTTATGTTTCAATTTCGACTGGTCTCTTTTTTCCTTGTTATTCGTTTGGTGTATTGTAATCAGTGCTATAGAACACCGTATTCGAACCATCAAGTAAAAAAATCTTTAATATTTTGTGAAAGAATAACTAACTCAAAACAGGAATACTATTTTATTGAAAGATAGAAAAAAATGAAAGGAAATTTAATTTCGTTGAATGTAATGAATGAGTATTTACGTGTACAAAAAAATATCTGCTGTTCCGAAATCCTTTGCTGAATGCTGACCGTTTTTTTTTGATTTTCTAAAAAAAATATATAATATGGAAATCGAATAACAGTCTAATCTCAGCTGCACTTTACAGGCTTGCGTGATCCCACGTGATTACCGACTCACAAGTTTCTCGCTGGATAATAAACCAATTTTGTCGATGCAAAAACTCCTTTTCTCTCCCTCATATAAATACGTGCGTGATGTTTGGTAGTTGTTTCGAAATTCCAATTTTCCCGAAAAGAAATTGATATTGAAATTGAAGAAGCACATAATAAGTTTCATAATTTGTTCGTTTAAACAACGTGAGCATTTTCATCTTTAAAAAATCTTGAGATGTATTACCTGCCTGGTATATAATTTACTCGAACTGCTTGTATTGAGAAAAAAAGTTTCTGTTTTGCAACCAAAACCTTTTGAATCTCCCGGGTACTGGCGAAAGCTGTCCAGGTTGCCTAAACCTAAACACAGTTTTTATTTCACATGCATAATATTTTCCCTGCACTATTGGGCCTACAAGAGGATCATCATGTCGTGTAGGATTGGGGAAAGCAGGATGAAATTTAATTCAATCTGATATGCAGAATCACTCAAGATGGCCTATTGAATTCCGGTACAAGTACAAGCGCTTAGAACAAGAGTATGGACCACTGAACAGAGGAAATCCCTTTTCAATCCTACCCTCTGTACCCCTTTCAATCAAACCGGTGGTATATGAATGCCCTAATGCACCGTGGTATCATCAAAGCATCAAAATATATTAAGCATATTAAGCGCAAGTGAAGTATAAAGTGGGACAAAACTGAAACTAAAAAAGAAAGGATGAAAGGAGTATACATATAGCTTGTAAGAGAGTTTAAAGTTTATTATTATAAAATGGGCACGTCATCCTATATACACACACTGTGTGATAACATCTAAGAAAAATGCCAGGCACGTACTGCATGTATGTTATATACNGGCACGTCATCCTATATATACACACTGTGTGATAACATCTAAGAAAAATGCCAGGCACGTACTGCATGTATGTTATATACGTTACAGATTACGATGCGGTTTAAATTCCGTGAAAACCCGTCATTCCTACTGGAAATTTAATATAGACTTATTTTCTCCCTTGTTTGTGTAGTTAAGTAATTATTTTCTTCCGCTGACGCAAGTTTTTTAGGGACGCACTAATGCAAATCCTCATTTCATTAAAATAAATTTAATTTTAGGTTCAGGTTCAAATGTGAAAGGCTGTGCTATTCAATACTGCTACAAAAACTGATTGGTTGGTTTAGAGGAGTTGTAGATCTATCGAATCGAACCAAAACAGCCCTAACGGTATTATTACCTCGATGAAATAGCCACGTATTCACTATGAAAATAGAAGTTTGGACAAAAACAGGCAATTATTGCAAAAATACCCTCTATATAAAATATTATCCATACAGCACCCATTTTATTCATTGAAACGTAGTATTTATCCAACCAGCTACAACAACATATATATAAATAAGTATGCGTTTTAGTATACAAAACTGATTACTAACGGACCATGAATAGTCTAGTCATCTGTCATTATTATCAAGGTAATCGTGCCCATTCGACCGTAATGCTCATCTTTATAATGGCAATACTCGTAGCAAAACGTACTCATAAATTCCCGCATGATACATTTATCATAATACCGTGAGTACGACTCGCAATTCTAATGTAAATGCGTACAAAGGATACCGAAAACGTATTTGTGTTTTCTCAAGCTACACACTCTGTCTGTTTGTCCATTTTCAGATCAATTTCAGCATATGGATACCAATCTACCTATACTTATTAACAAGAAGCTGCCTAGGAATAAAAAAATAAACAGGTTCAAGTTTACGCAGAAATTTTAGCGTAGCCCATTTCAAAAATGGTTCAAGGGTTTCTTCTCAAAACGTTCAATAATGTAATTATTTGGGTTCGTTGTGTTTGATTACGGAGCTAACATGATGATAGCCGTATAAGGTCTAGATTGTGTTGTAGGTTCTTTCTCAGAAAACCCTATAACAGGATTTAAAAACCCTCTAAAACTTAAAAAAAACCACCGTTTTACTTCCCCCACTTTCGCAATTCATTAAGAATTGCTACCATATCATCAGTATCAATTACATTTACATTTTTACCCTGCCGCGGTGCGTTCTGCGAACACAGCACCGTGTGAATTTCCGAAAACACCTACACGCATACCATAAATATCTGAGTGAGTGTGCATTCATTGCGTAACAGACACGTCCTGTTTTTTTATCCACCCGTGAGCGTACTCAACAGGAATACGAATCCTTGTTTAAAAATGGACTCCACTTCCCTATCACTTTTCATGGAGCAAAGGACACTGGTTTGGTTATCCGGAGAGTTTATTGTACACATAGTTCCGAACAACCGGTGTGTGCAACACTGAAAGAGATTCACACGTTGCATTCAACGAAACCACACAAGATGAAAGTCAAAAGAAGAAATAAAAAGTCCTTCTGTCAAACATTTTTTCTTCCCAGAAAAAAAGTATTTTTTCCTCTCTCTTCTCGTATGACCCAACAATGATGTACGTTAGAAGGAGTAAAAAAACCTTTTTTGGTTTCCTTTCAGTTTCTTATCTTATTTGTAACGAAGCCTATCTACCACCAGCCAGAGAAAGAGAGAGAGCTGATATGTTTTTAAAAAGTTTATTTCAGATTACTTTCAAACATGTCTTGGGCTTCTAGCTGTTGATGCGTAGTTGTTTATCATAATCCTCTCTCCCTCTCTCTCTCTCATAGACACACACAATTTTTCTTCCCAGAAAAAAAGTATTTTTTCCTCTCTCTTCTCGTATGACCCAACAATGATGTACGTTAGAAGGAGTAAAAAACCTATTTTGGTTTCCTTTCAGTTTCTTATCTTATTTGTAACGAAGCCTATCTACCACCAGCCAGAGAAAGAGAGAGAGAGAGCTGATATGTTTTTAAAAAGTTTATTTCAGATTACTTTCAAACATGTCTTGGGCTTCTAGCTGTTGATGCGTAGTTGTTTATCATAATCCTCTCTCCCTCTCTCCCTCTCATAGACACACACACAGAGAAGGAAAACTAGCTTTCTCTCTCGGAAATGGGGCCCAACTCCCCTGACTGTCATGTAAGTGAGCACTGTTTTACTTAAATTTGAACAAGATGGGAGAGTGAGATGGAGTAGAGATGTAAAAAATTATTATTTACTAGAGATACAAGTAAAATGTCATGAGAAGGAGAAGAGAACATATAATCTAAGGGTGTGTGAGCGACTGGGGAAATGAGTGAGGAAAAGAATCGTGACGGATATTCGTTTTTTTTTTTAAAAAAAAATACTAAACCAAGTATATCATTCGTTTATTCAGTTAGAACTAAAAGGGTGAATTTTATAATCCGGGTTGCATATATGTACAGGAAAGTACACCCGTAAGTCCTCTCAGTATCGGCCGGGTGCCAAATTTCAACGGCGGTTAATAAAAAGGAAAAAAGGGATGGGTATTATAATTTTAATTTCAGGGCCACTAATAAGTAACAGGCAGTTTCGCTGGCATATTATCTTAATGAAAACTTCGTCTCCGCTCCCCTTGGAATCCTGGTTGGATTTATGGTCAACAGGTCAACATAATTAAAAGCAATTTGAATTCAATTTACATCATCAGTTCATATTAATGATGTTAATCTTGTATTCGCTTTTTCATTTTATTTCATGGGAGCTCTTTAATAAAATTAAACAGCTGTGTTTCTGAATTAAAAAATAATAATTTAGTCTGAACTGTCATGTATTTTGGTACAGGTAGAAATATGAGAACGTTTGACTTGTCCAAAGATAAAATTTACCAACACGGGGATAATCAAATGTGGTATTTATAGCCCGGTGGTATTTTGAAGTTTTACGGTACACCCTGTAGAGTTTAGTTTTACTTGCCCTGTTCCGGACAGAAAAGGGACGATGTAATAGTTTCAAAAATATATATTCTTTGGTTCACAGACATGTATATATTCAGAGGATGGATGATATCCTTTCTAAGAACGAAAGCATCAAGTCATGTTAAAATTAAGTGCCTGTTACTCTGTACCATCACATCGTGTTCTCAGTAGGACCGGAATCGAATTTGAGATTAAGATCCTGGTTTAAGATTCTTTTAGGTTAAAACGCGGCTTTACTTCCTTTCCTCTTTCCTGTAACCGGCTTCATGTCAAATCAGCGTAAAAACGGTCCCCATCCCACTTTCACTCAACAGGGCGTCAACTCAGGCAGCATGTGAATTCAGTCAACGACGGCACATCACCACGTTGAAAAGTGCGTAGTAGAACATCTACTACCGAAAATCTAGTTTCCAATCCCGTCAAGTAGACATGTGTATATTCCATTTTACTTTTCCACGCTCATGTAATTTTCCTCTCTTCTTAAGATAAACGATAAACTTTGTTGGTACGTCATGTTCAAATTGGTTTGGTTGTCTGTCTTGGGATAAAGTTCTATCTAACATGTTTGACAAAAAATGTCCTTGCATTACAATGAGAGAAACGGTGAGAGAAACTTTTAGGTCATTAGTCAGATATTAAAATTGGGTTGATTGGCGTCAAACCTAAAATTTCTACAGCGATAGTGTTGAATGCGTGGGCGTGTCTAGAACCAAAACCAGTTACTAGTGGAATATCAGACTCAAAAGTTTAAACCGGCAAAACTAAACTTTAAAGAAGCATTTTATTTTATTTATTACACTAACAAGTATTTGCGAATGTATTGGTAGAATTGTTTATAAAAAGTCAGCTACAAACCTATAGCCGGTTTGACTGGGATTTTTGACAATTTTCGTTCTTCTTCCCAATTTACTACAAAATGAGGAGTGTACAGAAAAATTTACAACTTGTAACGTGCTTTTCGACGAGGGAAACGATTCTGTTCAAGTATACATACTCAACCATTCATATATTATCCTTTTTGATGAGTTGAAGAGATTTAGTACTTTTCATAAAGAAAAAACCCGGACACTTGGACTTGACCGTCGCATCTCATGAGAATA
The DNA here is from genome assembly GCA_027744295.1 of Callyntrura guangdongensis. NCBI lineage: Eukaryota > Metazoa > Arthropoda > Collembola > Entomobryomorpha > Paronellidae > Callyntrura > Callyntrura guangdongensis. The sequence goes on from JAHZNB010005709.1 coordinate 11,129, forward strand.
TAGTATAGGCATTGTCATCTAAATAAGAAAGAGCTTTTCCGACAGCTCTTAGCATTTTGACGGAAAACTTTAAAAACTGGAAGCATATGAATATTTAAAGATTATTAAAAGTCGTCGGATTTCCAAAAGTGTCAAACTTTCTCCTTTTGAACATGACAAAAAGTACTCTAGCTCTCAAATTGCACTAAAGATAACCAAAGTCTATACACGTAGTTATGTAATCTGCTTTATAATTTAATTGAGTTTTCCTTCAAACTTTCCTTGTCCGTTGACTGACTTGAATATATTACACACCATAACTCATTTTATCAATTTATTGTTGCATTATTAGTAAATCCTCAGGTGACTAGTAAATGGTTTCTCGCAAAATACAGCGCAGCAGCATAAAGCAGTAAGCAGTCCATTATTGTCCGTTTAGTTTTCATTCGCGTTGATTTTTTTTCTCTCGAGTAGCTAGCTAACTACATTACATACAAAGCTGCCAGGGTCAGAAATTGAACTACATCTACGAATAAAGTAAAGATATACGAAAATTGACGTAAAACTAATT
>JAHZNB010005710.1:0-55660 GCA_027744295.1 Callyntrura guangdongensis
GCGTTATGCTTATCAATTACGGAGCAACTAATTCTTTGATTTGATAACTTTTATGTATGTACTACACTAACAATTATACTTAATAACTATCTAATGCAAACATCTCTGAATCAAATACCAAGTCAAATTTATATGAAAGCGTTGTTCAGAAGTTGTGTTTTTTGTTCTGTTTAGCGTTCAAACTTTCTAACGAATTACATAGATCAAATCCTGTTATCATATGTGGTTACCCGTTAAAAAGGCATTCATAAGGTCAAAATTCGTTTGGATAAAATAATAAACTTTAGTGTAATTTGGAATCAAGAAGCTAAAACATAAAACACCTTAAAATGAATGACAACTTTTACACTTTTCACTTGCGACTGAAGAAATTTACTCACACTAAAAATGCAACCGCAAAGTTTAACGTATATCATAGAGAAAAATGAATCTAAGCCCAGAAGGTTGTCCAAAGTGGAAATTGCAACGAAATCCTGTGGACTGCTTTGCTGCCCAACAATGGATCCAATTTTACCATAAGATTGTAAAGCCGAAATTTGAGATTTGTATGTTCAGCTGAATGACTAACAGCATCGAAATATTACAAATTGGAAAAAAGTTTAAAATGGGTTTATTGGTGCTTGCATTCTCCATTCCATGCACTATATGGGTTTTAGATCTTTATTGCATTCATGTGAATTACAAATCGCACACGAGAATTCACAGGTTGAGACTTAAATTGGTGAATATTTCGTCCGTACATTTTTCTACCATTTTGCTTTTACAGCCCGCTTACGATACCCATTGACCTTTTACAAAAGCCTCCGGCAGGCCCTTATCCCACCTTCAAAGATCAAACGAACAATTTCTTCAGATAACCTTATACAATGTCGATGTTTTTGTTTACTGACATGGTTCGATGGTTCTACGTATTAATTGTTTCGGGGATGAGCGCAATGAGCCTTTCTGTCAATATTGTTGATGACACCAACGTTAACGACTATTAAAGAACAGTAGCAGATCTTGCATTCACGACACAATGAGTAATAAAGTATATGCGTTCATCACAAGTAGGACAAGATTCACATTTGATTACGTACACAATAAATCTGAATTTAATGTACTGTTCCATAATTCATGTATGTACCTTACAGAAATGCATTGCGAACAAAGATGTAAACAAACATCATAGATTAAAGATACATAAAAATATAATGGGGCATATAAATGAGAGATAAAAAAACTTTGTATAATCGGATACCTAAATCCAAAATATAATTCTAATTCTGGTCAATAAGGCGTAGTCGACTAAAGAAACAGCGTCTTCTCTTTTTCATTGTTTAAAAAAACTTTTGTGTCTATAGCCTTGCTACTCAACAGCGATCATCCAGCATCATTCGATTTTTTTTTCAGTTAGCATTCCTACAAAACCCTACACATGCAACATAACATACCTGTTTTCTAAGATGCCCATGCCCCTGCAAATTAGGATGATTCATAGCGGTCTTTGTTTAGCGTTAGACTATTTGATATGATATGATTGTTGATTACATTGGTGCGTAGACAGATTACACGAATCTCGGAACCTGTACAACAGCACCTGGTCAACTAGAAGCTCTTTTAATTAGCTAATCTATAGCTTGACAACTAGATTGCTGTGATTTATTATGTAGCACCAGTTTCAGGATGTTTCCATAATCATAATCTTCTCCACAAACTCTTCCAATAACACCAAACTACATGAGTGCTATAGAGTTGGAATTGAAAAAATCCTTAAGTTTGGAACCGGGAACGGATTTTCAAAAAATCCCCATTATCCAGTCCACATAATATGGTATGAATGTTTGTCGATTAATTAAAATGTACGCAGTATAGTATAGTCTATAGTGCAATAATAATAATAATAATAATAATAATAATGAACTTGAACGAATGTTGAAGCTCACAGCAAGTATATAATCATCGATTTGAAGTTATGTCGATGATAGCCAAAATACAGAGGAGATACATACATACAGTATACAACAATATTATATTTAATATTTCATTTCGTAGCAACTAATAATCGTCGTAGCACGGCATATGCAATTTTGTTGTATATATCTTGTTCGCAAAAATAGTAAGTAATAAAAGTAATAATATTCGCTTAACTTTCTACATTCAACACTCTCAGCCCTATATAACTACGCGTAAAACCATATAAACGCTACGAAAAAATGGCATACTTGTATGCATTTGGTTACGTTTACGACAAATCATAGGAGAAGCGAGAGATAACAATGTGAGAAAGTACTTAGCTTCATGCCGAGGGTGAAACCTTCGTTCTCAAAGCTTTGTTTAGCACATACCCATGATCCCATGTCATTTATTAAAAATTTCATGACACCCAAACAACTTCTGCCATAATGTCTAGTAACGCAACAAATTTAAAACTATCATCATAAACTTTAACATGTAAATTAGAACAGTTTTCAGCATGTGTGTTTGAAAGCAAGATGAGTGTACTTGCACTGATATGATATTTTGTTTTGCTTGGTCTTCAGCGATTAAAAACAATGCCTTTTCAAACATGAGAAAAACTATAAAATACTCAAGGAGAGCATATGCACATAAAACTTTACGTATAAGTGTAACACGTTAACCGCGTATAATTTCATAGTTTGTGATATCGCTGTCTCCGTACGGCGTACGTAAGTGTTTTATTTGTTTATTTTAGTGCTTCGACGTCCACTTGTATCAAATAAAATTAATCTAAGCGAATCAGTGAAATAAAGCGGTTTAATTGATAGTATGTGTGTACTTAATCTTTGCTTATTACATGGGTGTGTATATGCAGTGATAAAAATTATTTTCATATGAATTTATCAACCGAAAATTTACCAGTATCGTAAGACGATATAAAGTGGTCCATGTTGTACGCATTAGCCTTGTTCAGTAAAACAATTAGTTTTTTTAACTAGAAAGATAAAAATAACCTTTCAATTTACCTACTGCGATTGATTTATTCGAATGATGTACTCGTTTATCTCCTTGAAATACCTTCCTAGTACGACTTTTTAGTTTCCGTGTTTTCATTTCATTTCACAGGCGAGCAAGCTAAGCTCCTGCATTATCTCTTGTTATGGTACAGATTCACAGATACTGAGTGTATGATCGGTCTGCCTAAAAATAATATGAAAATGACGGAGCAGACTTTTTCGGTTTTTTAATTAACATTATTTTAGAATCATCTGAAAAACTATAATAAACGATTTTTAAAACATGCAGTAGAGGAATCTACAATCTATTTATTATGAATTCGAGCTTTTGGATTATTTTTTTAAAATATTCATTGTGATAGAGATATGATATTTCCACTGAAGGTCTACCCAATAGCAAGACATTCTTACAAGATTCTTACATTCTTGCAAACTTACTTCAGTCCATACGTTGTATAATGTGTGGCTACTTTATTTTACTTGCAGTATATACTTTTTGTAAACAACGAAACAATCACTTTCATTATTGCTTGAATTGAATGAACATTCTAAATTTTATTTATAAACATAACTGGAATTAAAAGATTATTTTTTTGGAAATAATTTCGACAACTTACAATATATTTAACTTCGATTTTAGGTACACAAGACTTCATCGGAAAGGGAAATGAGGAAAAGCAGCATTTACAATTTAATTTATATGAAGTTAATAGAAAATTACAAAAATCATCAGCAGAGGTTACAGTACGCCGTTGTATGCAAGCAATTAAAGTTGTAGTTTTAAGCATATTATATAGCATCAGGTTCGGGCATCGGGTAACCCGAGACAAAAAGTTCCAACTGATTCTTGTACAATGCTAAAAGAGTATATTAACATTTTTTCAGTTTCGTTGGTCAAAATATATTTTTTAGTCAGTTCAATAAAAAACGTTGGTAGCTGCTTGAGAAAAAATGTTTTCCTCATTAAAACATTACACAAATTATTTTTTAAGACCTTTTTCTCTTTTTTAGGAAACAAAGTCTCAAAAGGTGAACTGTATTTAATAGCATCAGATTATGCCGCATATTACATTATACCTATGCAAAAGGTGCATTTCTGGTTTCTTCTTCCGTATAGGTACCTGCCCTGCTGCCGCCGTAGTACTTGTCTTCTTGCTGGTGAGTACATACGAAACGCATATCAGTTTGGAGAAAACCTGGACGAGGGGGCTGATAAAATGATGTTTACTTATTACTATTACTGGTGTGGTGGGTGAATGCCATCAAATTTCCTCTGGGTTTGTGTATCGTTGCATATGTAGGTGTGCGTATTTATATACGAACGAGTGGCACGTTTAACGTTTTCGTTGTTGTTATTGTTGACGAGGATACCTACCTGTTTTGTTGTTGATCCGATGTCTGTGGTTGCACCTGTGAATCTATGCTGCTTACCTTTCAAGTACACGCAGGTACGAAGACGACGATAACACGATGATCGAGCTCATGGACAGGCAATACTATGTTCACTCTCCTGTCATGCCAAACAAAACTATCAAGCCGCTTTCTTGTAGTTGTGTGCATTCATGTAATTCGTCTGTCTGCTAGTTTGCCCCATGCACCAAAAAATAATAATAAATTCAACCGGCTTCAATAATCAGAGAGAACCTTTGTATACTGACGCAGTCGTTCTACAACTAATGGTACGCGTTCTTTTATCCATAATATGAAGTGATGTGGCGTTACCAGTAACAATCAGGCCTTCAGTATAACAAGATATAACAGTCGCAACTCTCGCTTTGGTTGCAAACATAAATAGGTACATTCCATTGTTGTTGTGGCACTAGTTGCTGCAGTACTACCTTTTAATGTGTGCAGCAGAGAGAGAGAGAGCTGTTTTGGAGTCTTTGAAGACACACAGGCAGAGGCAGGAGAAAAGTAACAAAAAGATTATCTTACCTTTCCATCGTTTTTCTCTTATAGTACAGAAGACATGGTAGCAGCAGGAAGGTTTGTTGATGTAAAGCATAGATATTTATTACGTAAGTATCTTGCTAGAAAAAATCTCAAATCCAGCATGCATCATATTACCAAGGTGATTTCGATCATCATATCATCATGAATCATGGGTATATGGTCAAAGTTTGGAGTTTGAAGCTGCTGCTGCCGTTGTCTGCGATGAGATGGGTGAGGAATAAGAGAAGAAGACGAGATGGTATTTCATTGCAAGAACAGCAGGGCAACAGGTAAAAAAAGAAGAAGAAAAAAAAAACAAGAAAGTAAAAACTGTAAAAGGCAAGGAAATTTTTTGGAGATGGATGCTGTGCAGAGGCAAGATTCTTAACATTTACTTCACCATAATATAAAATGTAACCAAACTTATACTGTGGGCAATGCAATAGCTGAACTAAACATAATGGTCCCACTTGCACGGCTGTCATCCTTGTAGTTTTCAAATGAGCTTCCATGACTAGGGACGGATATATACCTTTTTGTAAAAGTATCTGAAAAAGATATCTTACATATATATTAATGACGGATTTCAGAGTCCGTGCCTAACTCCTGAGATCTTGATAGAAAATTTCGGATATTTCTTTTAAACTTTTAACCCAGCGTTTATTTTGGAAACTTAAAATTGTGAATGTCGCTCCTGCTGATATCTTTTACTACGAAATAATGTTTATTAATTAATATAGTTGTTTAATAATTTTGGCTTTTTTATTTGGATATACCTTAAATATAAAGATTTCTTGCAAAAAACCTTGTTTTAGTATTACGTTTGGTAATTATTTAGAAACTGCCATGATATTTTAAGTGGTCAATTGGAAAATTCTGAATAGTTCTTGTGTTTATTGTCCAAGAGAAACAGTAATGCAGTTACATAATTGGATTTTGACGCCGCTCGGTAGGGCGGTATTTTTGTTTTTCATTCGTACTAACAGCAAATATAATTGTAATAGCATGGCAATTTACAATTATTGTTCTGTCTGTTCTAGTCTCTATATTCAAATTCGGTCAAATGCGTCAACAGAGCCGCTAAAAAGTTAAAATGAGTGAGAGGATTTTAGAATTCGAAATGAATTGTCAGTACGGTGCTGTGGTCTGGTGGTGTTTCTAGTTTCTACCTAAGGCACAAGGAACCCGGTCGCATTAAAACATTTTTATTGAATAATATAGCTATACCTATTTACGATGAAAATGAGACAGGCAGCCACATATACAGCAACATTGTTGAATTCTATAACATTGTTAGTTTATATACCTTTTTCTTTGTTGAACGTCATCCCTTCACGCAATGTCGTCTTCGACAGGCACTGCCTTGGTATTTTCTGCTTTGAAGTATTTTATTGTTATTACCTGTTTGTCTCTCTATGCATTGTACAATTCTTGAAAGCAAAACCAGCTACAATCTCGGCATACCAGTTCAGTTTACTGCATGAGCCCAAAGAAACAGAATGATGGGGCAGCCTGTGAAGGATTTCTTTGTGAAAACGGTTTAGCATGCACGAATGGGAAAAAATGTCTACATATAAACGAAAGTAAGATATGTCATTATTGTAACTCCGTAGCTGAATATTTTCTGTTGGTAACTTTGTTAAATCTTATTGGTGTTGAACAATTTTTAAATAAACTAATTCCTATTTAGTAATTGGTATTTTAACCAACATGAGGGCGTACTTTAGCGTTTAGCAGTTAAGCAAAATTTCTAAAACAGTGTGAACATTATTGTTGGAAAATTATTCATTAGTGTGTTTGTTACATATTTATAGTGTTAATAGTGACACAGTGCAACGATTTGGTACAATTAGGTACGACATGCCGAAAATTGTAAAGTTCCCTACAAATGTAACATTTATAAAAGACTTAATTTACCTATGAAAACCTAGTGTGTTCCGCTTACTTATAAATCTATATACCTGGCTGGATTCTGTCTTAGGATCCGGTGGTGAAAATGAAGATCAGCTTGTAGTTATATGTTAACGTGAAAAATTGCACGGTATTCGGCTACGCCACATTTAACGGATGGCTAAGGAAGCATGAAAAGTGATTTTGCCTTGATGCCCAGCCCGTGCATGTTTACACTATGTTTACATGATGTGATTAGTTCCAGGCATGAATTTCATGCAGTTTTATTAACAGAATCGTATCTGTCTGCATCTCTTCATTAATGTCCATTAAATTGGCGGTAAACAATAACGATAACGATGGTTGGTGTTGTAAATGCTTCCGGCAAATTATAACTTGGAGTAATTATAATAATAATACTAGTAATAATAATGGTGGTAGTGATGAACAAGTGAGCTAGTGTAGTGTGTAGTGTGTAGTATAGGTGATAGTGAACAAAATGTGAACCTTGAAGTTGAAAGTTTATAATCTCCGTGAGTTTCTTCTCTAGCTACATTGTAGGTATGTATATTAAATGAATAGCCAATGGATTAATTTTCTGGTGCACCAAAATGGTCAATATGAAGAAGAAGGAAGTGAAAAAGAACAAGCGATGATGTCACCAAAGTAAAGATTCGAGAAAGTGAGCATGATATGATAAAAAGTTTGTATGTAGTAAACAGTTGTATAAAAGCAGAGCAAAAACTTTATTAAGGAGCCTTCTACATAAAATTCATTGGAAAAATGTACCGTCTAATAAGGAGCGGATGATGCATGGAATGATTGGCACGTTACTCAACTCCATGAAATTCAATAATAATAACTGCCTTCCTGACAGTTGCAAGACGGAGGCAACACATCGTGAGAAGGAAAGGAAAGTGTGTTGTGTGGTAGTAGTGACGAAGAAGCAGGAGCTCATGAAGATTTTTTTAGCAACGACGTGTGCATAGTGCGTACGGAGTTGCTTCAGTGATCTAGAGGAAAAGAATACTCCATGACGGAAGGAAGGGGGAGAACGATGATGCACCGTTGCTACCGTTGTCTCTCAGTTGCTTCAATCTGTGTAATTGTACTCACCCATCTGTTGTCAACCGTCGGATATGTTTGCAGTGTTAATGTCAACAACAGCAGTGATGACCGGTATGAAGTTCGCCTCAGTAAAGAACGGCTTACCCGCCGAACCTCCTCCGCGAGAAATGTGGATATGCGGGTGGAATTCGAGGTGGAAGAAGGTCTTCCTGCGGGGACATTCGTGGGAAGAATCCCTACTCGACCCGGATACACATATCGGTTTAACGAGAATGTTGACAAGTTTGTACTGAATGGCACGACGGGAGAAATTCGAACATCAAGAGAGATTGACCGAGAAGCTTTAACTAACGACAAGTTAGCGTCTATAACTGCCACAGATGACCATGTGGCGAGCAAAGTTTCCTCGCAAGTGATTTACTCAATTGTATCAGGGAACGAAAAGATGTGGTTTCACATTGATCCTGGCACTGGGCTTCTTACAACTCGAGCCCCACTAGATAGAGAACAACAGGGCGCTGTTCGCCTGAAAATATCTGCAAGGGACGGTGGCCCGTACCCAAAATGGGCTCATGCGCAAATTAAAATCACTATATTGGATGAGAACGACGAACAGCCCCAATTTTCCAATGATAATGTACAAATAACACTTGCAGAGGATGTGGCACCAGGAACCCTAATCACGACTGTCAGTGCCACTGACCACGATCAAGGGACAAATGGTTCAGTTATTTATTCAATTAGCCCCTTGACGCTTCTCAAATATCCTGATATGTTCCATATTGACTCCAGTACTGGTAAAATAACCAATACTGGCCGCTTTGACAGGGAAAGCAGAGCACAGTATGAAATAAAAGTGGTAGCTAAAGACCAAGGCACCCCTGCACTGTCCTCAACTGCAACAATCCAGCTCGCAATTTCTGACGTTAACGACAACGAGGCGAAGTTTTATCCATTGGAGTATTTTTTTACTGTTACGGAAGAGGCCACAGTTGGAAGCAGCATTGGTCAAGTCATAGCAAATGATCCTGATGAAGGGATCAATGCCGAGATCAGATACAAATTAGAACCGCCTGCAACTCCCTTTTTTGTCGTGGAAGAAACTACTGGCAAAATCATATTAAAATCTAGCTTGAGAGGAATAAAAACGAAACAATTTCATATTCAAGTGTCTGCGATGGGTAATGATGGTAGAAAAAGTCAAGAGAATGCTGCAGTAGAAGTATTGGTAGAATCAGTTGGATCTTCCAATCATTTGAAATGTGCAACGGAGACATACAGCTTCACAGTTACTGAAGACTATGGCAGTACTGGAAAGCTCAGCAATAAGCCTATGGGCTCTTCGTCACCCTTGACTGAGCAACGAAGCGTTGGAAACATCGAGCTAGACTCTCGCACTACCAACTTCTCACCTGCAAGCAGTGGCGTGAGGTACTCTATAATTGATGGAGATCCTCACGGAGTATTTGCGATTGAGGACTCATCCGGCTTGATCAAAGCGGTAAAGAAAGTTGATCGAGAAAACCAGAACCAGTACACGCTCACTATTCTCGCACGGAAGGGCCTAGCCCACGGAACTTGTTCTGTACACATTAAAGTGCTGGATTTGAATGATGAAACTCCTGGCTACTGGGATTTGAGTCAGTTGGATACAAACATCTACGCCAACGCTCCAATTGAGCATGAGGTGATGGTGGTGAGAGCATCAGACAAGGATGAGGGGAGAAATGCTCAAATTATTTACAGCCTCACCCGAAATCCTGACCAAATATTTCAAATCAATAGCACGAACGGACTCATTTCTTTGCGAAAGTCCCTCCGGCAAACCGATCTGAGCCAGGTTGACCTCGAGGTAACAGCGTCTGATAATGGGACGGAACCACTTTCCTCCAAGCAAATTGTGCATATTCGAATCAAGCCAGTGAATGAACACACACCTGTTTTTGAGCACTCCTCATATGAAACTTCTCTCCCAGAGACGACCCCAGTCAACACGCGATTCTATGTACTACAGGCAACTGATCTAGATACTGGTGTCAACTCACTACTAGCCTTTGAAATTGTTCAGGGGAACGGGGCCGGTAAATTCGGCGTCTTTCCTGATGGTGCCCTCTACGTCAAATCCAGACTTGACAGGGAGGATCAAGACTACTACTCTCTCATTGTGGAGGTTACAGACCAGGGAACACCCCAAAGATCCTCCTTAACCTCAGTTGTCATTCACATTATTGATGAAAATGACCAGCCTCCGAAATTCATCAATTCGACATTTACGTTCAGCATTCCAGAGAACGAGGTCATTGGGACGTACGTGGGGAAAGTAACAGCTACCGATGGTGACATTGGTAGAAACGCTGAGCTGAGCTATTCCATTGTTCCCGATCATCAAATTCAAAATGATTTCACAATTGACCCTAAGAATGGATTTATCAAAACGAGGAAATCCTTTGATCGAGAAAAACTATTGCAGCAGACCGGTCAGGCATTCATCAGTTTAGACGTGTTAGTTCACGACAACGGGGTAACTCGATTGAAGGATAAAGCCCAAGTTGTAATTTACATTACTGATGTGAACGATGAAACGCCCAAATTCCTCAAGTCAGCATATAGTGCGCAAATTTCAGAAGATGCCATGGTGGGCTCACAAGTAGTTCGTGTAACAGCATCAGACATTGACGAGGATTTGAATGGAGATATTATCTACTACATTAAGGAAGGCAATGAGGGGGAGTCCTTTAAGGTGGACGTGACCACTGGTCAAGTGACACTCGAAAAACATTTGGACAGAGAAACAAAAGATCGGTACAATTTGCAGATTGTAGCACAAGATATGGCTGAAAAGAACTCACTTAGCTCATCAGTTTCTGTCATCATTGAAGTTTTGGACGTCAACGACTGTACTCCGTCATTCCTCCAAAATTTCACAAGGTATGTAAAACATGTACATGTTATGTTTTTCTTTTAAATATTTTGCATGGCCCCATTTTGAAAATTGTTTATCATTCAGCGAGCATCATTATTCTTACCAAAACGATTGTTGCCAGTCATTTCAAAGAAACTTATTTTTGCATAACATCGGACAGGCTACTTAAATAGAATGTAATGTAAATGATGATGATGCAAGATTGAGCAACGTGTCCCTGCTGTGTGCGTTTACCAAGATTTTTTTGTAACTATAAATCCGAAGAAGGTTTAAACAGCATGAAGTCCATAATTGCATGTGCAATTAAGAACTAGGTATTTATTTCCTTGATTCTGTGAAAAACGTGATAATAAAGTCAACATGGCTTAAAGCTGTTTTCTCCGTCAAAAATTTCCTTTTACAAGTACATCATACAGAAAGCACAGATTGTGTGAATGATCAACCATGCAGAGTACATGTAACATTATGCAAATGCAAAATTGACGTGTTTTATTTTTGATAAAAGATATGTAGGTAGATATAATTCAACTCTCATTTTGGTCTTTTTTAATTTTTTCTATACAGGCTATCTGAAAAAGGTTCACTGAACCAGACTGATGAAATAATTAATTCAGCAGCTGGAATGACAGTGGTTGAAATCACCCCGGTATCCACAGAATTGGCAAAATTTCAAGCTACAGACTGTGACATTGGTTTGAATCAATACGTCTCTTTCTCAATTACCGGAGGGAATCGTCACGAAACATTCTTGATGAATGCCCAGACTGGCTCTCTCATCCTCAACAAGCCACTTGACTTTGAAAAGTACACAAGTTATGCATTAAATATCACCGCCAGTGATGCCGGCAATCCGCGACTCTCCTCATCCATCACTTTCACAGTAAAAGTGAGTGATTACAATGACAACGCACCTGTCTTCCCATCCACCTCTATCGTGCGACAAATACAGGAAGGTATACCGCTAAAAACACCGATTGTCACAGTGTCTGCGGAAGACCCTGACTCTGGGATGAATGGGAAAGTCAAGTACTCCATCAAGGAACAAGATCCACCAGGAGTCCATTTTGGAATTGACACAGATCTCGGAGTAATTCACACTCTCAAGGATATAGACAGGGAGTACGCGGATACTTTTCGACTTACTGTTGTTGCTGTTGACCAAGCCGTCCCCGAATCACTAAGATTATCTTCTGAGAAACTTGTCACCGTCATTGTTGAAGATATCAATGACAACGAGCCCAAGTAAGGAATACATTTGAAATATTTATGCAACAACTTTCTTCTTGATTTCAACTTACACGATGGTATGGTGATGATGATGATCGTTCTCATCACCATCATCATCGTCGTCGTCGTATCAGCAAAGCAGTAACTAACTAACAAGTTCTCATACGAAGCACATTCATAATAACAATAAAAAAGAAAAGTAAGGAAACCATAGCTTCTCTGCTACTGAGCTGCTCTGAGGAGAAGGCTGTGATTTTGCCGTTGTTGCTGATAGGCATATCACCCCGTCATACCACAAAACAGCACAATGTAATACAATAAAAATGAACGAAAACATGTTGTTACGTATTTATAAGAAAAAAAATTCATAGCACCAACCCCTATCCTCCACTTCACATGAATTCATGATTCTTCTATGCCATATTTACGTAAATATCCAAATGGACACGACATGCCATTCTCTTCCAACTCACAACGCCAGTAGCGTTAACTCACATTAGCCGTAAATCTAAAATATCTTTTAAAATAGTGAACCAAGCAGTCGTTTTGAAAGGCCACAAAATGTTAAATATCAGCTTGATATACATTAACCCATTACATTTATATGGCATTTTTCTAAAATTCTTGTCGCTAAAAATAAGCTAAGGAAACACAGAAGAGAGCAACTTCATCTATACAACTACTTCAAAATTCTGCATATATTCAAATTAATATTAGTACAATGATGAGGAAAACCGAGTGGTATTGTTTCATAGCGGGGAAAAGGTATGCATGTGATAGAAGAACTGATAGAATGTTTGTAATCTTTGAAAACAGCACAAGAGAATTTTACAAGAAACAAGAAGAACAACAACAATAGCGCCAGTGTAACAACGAGTCCTTCTCATCCTCATGCTTGAAATTATCTATACAAGAACCACATATTATCATGCTTTAACTTATACATACCTGTGTTGTTGAATAATACCAGATGAACAGGAGCATCATCAGCTAGCAGCACCAGATGCTTAATACCTAAAATGAAGACAAAATTTTGCATAGTACATAATATTGCCATTGCCATCATCATCGCCATCGTGGTCATCATTCTCTCTGATTATTTTGCTGCTGTATCAATTCAAAATCAGTAAACGTCTGCGAAAGAAGAAGAATTATAATATACCCCCTCGTACTCGTGTTCGTTTCGTTGGTTTGTCCGCCCGTCCACGTCCGTATAAATATGTATATCCCAAAAGAATGTCTACGGTTTACTTTGTGAATATATTATAATTGTTAAAAAGGCGAAAGAACCTGTAGTAATAATGTTTCGTTTATTCAACAACATCAACAAACTTACTTTTCCCTTTACTACTGCTGCTCGCTTGTTGCTACTCGTCACTTGTACTAGATTACTACCACTACGACGACGGCGGATGACTACTACTTGCAGGCATATAATATAAATGTACTTATAACTAGTCACAGCCACCAATTGTGGGCTCCATCCAACGCAATGAATGTATCTCTGTGAGCAATTTATTTAAGCAGCAGCAACAAACTTGAAACTGCTTATGCTTGTGTTACCTGGCGCGGCGGTGGTGTGGTGATGATGCAATGCCATGGCAGTAGAAGTAGAGCCAGTGGTTTGGTGAGTGTGTGTAACCTACTACTAGGTTTTCTAACCTGTAAAAAACAAAGAGCGGAAAATGATAAATGCATGAAAAATCCTGCAGGTATTGTTTTCCCCCATTTTGTAAACGCTTCGTCTTGAAGAAAATCATCGTATGTATGTATAATATGAAGAAAAGTACAGAATGAAAGAGCCAAGCCTGAAGAAAATTTGTTTTTTATACCTTTGGTTTGCAGCACAGTGCAGACTTCTCTGTCTGCCTACTTCTTTCTTCATCTGCCTTGTTTTAGAAGGAGCAATAAGTGGGTACTGCAAGCTTAATCTTGGATGGTTTTCATGTAATAATAAAAAGTAATAATAATGTAAAAATCTTTAGAAAGAGAAGAAACGAAAATGATAAAAAGTTGGAGGGTTGGCAAAAGGGACCGGAATCAGCTAAACCATGGCAATGGCAATGTTCATAACTAGTTAGGCAGGAAATCTCGTAACATTTGATAAAAACAGATTTTTACGCATTTTACAAATGAAGTGGTACTTTTTTGTATGAGTGCTGGGTACGGATTGTTGTAAAAGGAGTAGCACGAATACAAAAGTATTATGAGGCCATTAATTGTCTGAATATTTCACGACATCCTTTTTCTAAGAATGAATACCTGCCGTTGTAGGAATTGCTGACTATTAGCGATTTTTCTACCCAAGTAATACGTACATGAATACATCCACAGTCACAATTTAGTGCTACCTCCTACCTTTATTCCGAGCGGTTTTACTCTTTTCACAACATTTACATACAACTGATACAACATACCTATTTTTAAATGAGGTTTAGCAAAACTATCTCTACGTGTATGATAATAACAAGTAGGAAAAGAACAACCGGGTGAAAATAGCAATTATTTGAGCACCACGGCGGCGGTAGCACATTTTTTACTCAGCGTTTATAGAGCACGGGATAAGTTGACGTAAAAGGCTATTTTTCGTAGCTTGTGAAACGATGTTAGTCTCAACAATTTGATACTTTATTATTACCGTGTAGCTAGCTCTGTTTTTGTGTGTGCATGTAGCAATCAGTGTAACTTTTTAATGATACATGTACACATATACGTATGCTTTCACAATAACTAATTTGTAAATTAATGACGGTTGACACTAGTAAAACCTTATTTCTCACCGCTCCCAACATATTTCTTGATTTTTTTTTGCAGATTTGTGTGCATGAATGCTGCCGTTGTATTCAAGAACTCTCCGCCAATGACGGAAATCATGAAAGTTCTGGCTACAGACATCGACTCGGAGTCCAACGGAGAAGTAACGTATGACTTGATGAGTGGTGACAGTGGTTTGTTCAAGCTGGATAGAAACACTGGCTCTCTGACTCTGAGTCGAATGGCTGTGGACGTGCAGCCCCGCTACCAACTAACCGTTCGAGCAACGGATGAAGCAATCCAGTCCCAAAGGAAATCCTCCGAGCTCTACTTGATGATACTTAGTGTTTCTGACAAGAGTGCTTCCAATGGTCTTACCTTTGACCAAGTGATGTATTCAGGGTCAATTTATGAGAATGAGCCCATAGGCACAAGCATTCTTTCTGTGTCAGCCAGCCTAGGGCAACGAAAGTCATCATCGTCGTTGTCGTTAACTGACACATCTGGCAGCTCCTCTCCCCATACCGGCAGCGCAAGTGTTGAATACTACATTACAAATATTACCTCTCCGGATGGAATTCTACAAAACAGGCTGTTTGACATGGATGTGAAACGTGGAACACTGTCCACGGCTGCGATTCTTGACAGGGAAATGGGTGTATGGGATTTTCAATTAGAAATTTATGCAATACTTGTCAGTGCACAAGGACTTACCACAGCATCCACGAAGGTAAGAACTGTTTTATATTAAAAAAGCTTTTTGTTTTTGCCTGAAACCCATGCATGGTTTTACCCAACGCAACCAATAACAACAAAAACGAGACTGCAATCATTATAACCTGTACGCAGCATGAAGTGTAATGTAAAGTACTCGAGTTCGTCGTCGCATTTTTATATTTCTTTGCAGTATCACATATATGGAATATATATGCACTTGAAGTTTTTCTCATATGTGCAAGTACATAGCTACGTATATGTACCATTTTAATGAGGATATCGTAATAACTTTAATTTCTTGAAATTGTTAAGGGTGCGTGTGATGGTGAATTCTCGTCACATTTATAATTTATAATATTGCTTCGTTTTCTTTTCTCTGTCCTTCGCATTCCCCCCCCCCCTTTTCTCGCTGTTTCTCTCCTTCCTCTGTACTCTCTACTCTCTACCCTTTGCCTTACCCACTCGACAATCAATTTCAACAGAGCAACAGTCCAATTAAACAATTTCAACAAAAACGATGAAACAAAGGACGACAAAACGCTTGCTCAACAAGTCAGAATATTGTGAATGTTTTAATTTTCTCAAGTATTTAAATTTCAAGCCTAAGGATAAAGAAGAGAAATGGGCTTTTCAACCACGACCCTATTTACGAAGCATGCCTGTCCATAATGCATGTTTATATAATGCCAACTAAGTATTTAAACGCTTACAAATAATTCCATTGACTTTCCAAGTCTTGCTCTCTTGACATGCATGCGATTTTAATTACCGTGGAATATTGGGACCGGGACCCAAATGGTATGTCTGAGTGGAGAAAATGATACACCGGTTCTTCTGAACGTCACGTACTCGCTGCATGGTGCTGTGGGAGGAAGTGTTTGAAGAAAACACCTGAATGAAAGGGATAATATACTCAAACACAATGAAATTAAATAAATCATACACCAGACATTACCTCGTCGTACGGATCCTGTTGCACCACACACACACGTCTGTCTACAACATTGTATTTCTGGTGGCGTTCTTCTGCACGTTCGTACAAACCCCCAATTTTCAATTCTTTCTAATTTATTGCCAAGTATGGAGAGAAAAGACATCTTTTGGATTAGTTACGGTACATTAGATAAAGATTGCTTTTTATACTTGTAGTGTTTCCATCAATTCTGGCAAGGCATAGAACAGCTTCGCCACCTCCTTCTCCTTTTTCATCTTCGTTCCAACACCACAGCGTGCATACATAAAACAAATTACAATCAGAGTCGCCATCAACAACGTCTACCTCATCTTCCTGGCAATATAATAGCGGTTGAAGCAGTACCAGAAGCAATAATACCACGTCTTTTCTTTGTGCGTGAATCATCATAAAGGTTATATCACTGCGAGAAATGACAATAATAATATTTATTGTAAAAAGGCTAAAAAAACGAGTAAATGAAATTAAACAGCTGTCATGATGATGATGATTTCCTTTTCTCTCGATTTCATTTTAAGGCTTTCTCATAAAAGTTCTATAACATGAGTTGCGCGTGTTTGGCATTGTCAGTGGGTAACAAAAATAATGGTCAATGGTGATGCGATGTTATGTAGCGCTACGTGGGCTTTACTAATTCCATTGTGTGGTGCCAAGTGTACTCCACTTACTCGGAGATGCTGTTAAATTTTGTAAATAGCAAACTCCAATAAGAAATGTATATGTAAAATGTAAAGAACGTCATATATGTACATAATAATAGTTTCCTTTTTGTTACTAATAGTAATATCATTCATTTATTGCTGTACCTGTTTAATGTTCGTTCCTTACAAAATTTTGCGTATTGTGTCAAGTCAGAAGAATACCTATATGTTATTTATGTATGTATATGATTTATCTACATAATACCTATTTACTCGCCAAAGAAAAAAAAACAAGATGGTCGTGATGATACCGTAAAGTTGGAATACCTTTATTACTATTACAATATCCATTCTCCCTGGATTTTGATGGGTTTCTCCATATTTTTATGGTAGTTGTACACCAACCAATATATCTAGCAACCATTCCTTGGAATAACATTTTTTTTCGTGCTCGATGATCATGATGATCGGCAGGTTGTAAAAAAGATTGTTCAATTTTATGCGGTTTTTTACTAACCAAATCAAATTAGGTTTTTTACTCATCATCATCATATCATGTTGTTTGCTGTATATTGACCAGTGCTCAGGTTTGATGATGGTATTGGTACGTATATTATTAATATTATTTATTTATTTAGTTTATGTCCAGGGTTTCGTTTTCAGTTTCTTCGGTAAGAATAGTAGGATGAAAGGGAGAAAGGATACGGTATATCCTCTGTTGTGTATTTGATAGTCTTGACTGAAGGTAGAATACCTATAACCTTTGTGCCTATACTTCATTACAAGTATTACAACCAATAATGGCTGCACAAAGGTTTTCTGGGAGTTATTAGATTTTTTCTCAAAGGGCATAAATATCAAGTGGTAGAAAGAAACAGCAATAAATAAACGCTGGTAATAATAATCTCGTTACAAAACTGCGCTGGTGGACGTTACAGCTGAGAGATGAATTGTCCTCTAGTCCTCTGAACTGTGCGATAAAGAGGAGAGTGATCTCTGGTCAAAAACAGCTTACAAATCTGCCGGCTTATTTAATTTAGTGGTTTGTGTTGTGGTATTCAGAGTTCTCTCTCTCTCTGGCTCTGGCTAATACCCTTGATGTATTGTTGTCCGTGCTTGCATAGGCTTACGAACTGTTGGTGGTGGTGTTGCCTTGTCGTTTTTGCACCTTCTTGGAAGAATTCTCCTATTTTGCTCATCCTCCACACAGACACGCCGTGTGTAAAAAGCATTGTTAGATTATATCACCTGTAAATTATTTTATTTAAATTTATGCCATTTTGGAAATAAAATGGTAGTTTTACTCCTAAAATACCAGTAAACCATTTGTGCTCATGTTACCCTCATGAGTGCATCCTACAAAAGTAAAAATATCAACTATCGGCTTAGCTTGGAGCATTGTTCGTGTTTTTGCAAGCTATGCGTGCTTGCACATTTTTTGAATAACAATAAAATGGTAATAGTAGATGCTAGCCAACACTACAGTTTTACTTCGTAAAAATATGCATATTCTCATAACTTTTTCTGTTCTCTCTCTCATGGAATTTTCTTTCAGTCCAGTATAAGTTTCATATTCTCATGCAATGATCTGCCCTGCAGGACATTGAATTTTTTTTGCGTTTGTGTGACGGTTCTAGCCAAACCAGCTTGTTCTATGAACTCATAATAATAATACTAACAATAATGTGGCGGTGGCGAGGCGACCGGTGAGTGTGTCTGCGCCATTCTTTTGCTGTCGTAAAAATAATATTTTTTTTATTACAATATTATATTTTGCACGGAGATTATCATCATCAACATGACGAAATAATTTTTTTTTCGCCGATTGATACCTTTTTCGGATTGGATTGGTACAGGTAGTGGATCTTCACTTGATATATTTTTTGCATACGAGTCTATAACTCACGTCTCATGGGATCATGAATGAATATTTTACTAGACATATTACCTATGTGCTTTGTGATATATTCGGGACGGCTGATACACCGAAAAATCTGTTTATACGATTTTAAAATACGATTACGATTGAAAATTACCTTTATAAAGAGGTAAATACAAGTATCCAAATAATAGTTTTTACTATTTATGAGTCCCAGTGAAAAGAAAAAGTTATCTACTGCAAAAATGATAAGAAATGGGACGTGTGGGAGAATGCTACTTTAAGCATACAATTTTCATTGTGCTGAACAAATTGGTAAAAACTGATTTTCATGTTTGATTAACATATTCCACGTATTGCTATAGAATTTTTTTTTACAAAACTATAGTTATTAACCATGTGGTAAATTGTACATTAGGTATTTATACAGACACCGCTGGCCGGACAGAATCGTCCTTTTTACGGTAACGCAAATTTTAAAAACATCCTAACACATCTTTGCCGTAAGAGGGCGTACGCATTTTGGAATACGTCGACAAACTTATCGATATCAAACCCTAGATAGTAAGCTAGCTAGAAGTAAGACTTGTTAGAAAGTTAAAACTTGTATTGCATATATCTACAGATCATTTGTACCGTGTAAGTAAGCACTAAATAAGTTATATCGCGTTTATGTTTGCATTCGAAGAACGCATCCAAATATACATTCCCAGAAATACATAAAATCATTTAAATAATCCGTCAAAGATGATTAGTTGTCGAATGGTGCTTACCAAAAATCAGTATGAATTTTGACTTTTGTACAAACAGCGAAGTTGCACTTGTTTTGGAAAAATTTGCCACAAAACATTTTGTATAAAATGCTCATGGGTCATGGACTGTGAATATTTTTTTTGCTGGCAGAGGGTCTCCTTAACCTACTGTTATTGTGTTTACTGGAGTGTTTTTTTCACTGATTTGATCTGTGTGTATTCAGTTTTTTCGTTTCTTGGAATGTAATTTACGTTTTTTGACATAAAACGCAACAGATTTGACATCTGTTTGAATTACGTGTAGGAGTTTTTTGTACAACACCTTGACACTTTACGTATCATAGTGTATAGTTGGATGAGTTGGATGTTGGCTGGGCTGGCTGGACTCCTCGAGGGGTTTCTCTCTCGTTCTCTACTTGCCCGTCGCCCCTCATGACAATGCTGATTTTTCACTCTTATTTTTCGTGTAATAAGCAATCTTTTCTGCTCTTGAATGTAAAATGGATTAGTGCAATCTCACTCCTTAACTACTCACGTGGGATAGTAGCAAGTAGCAACAAGACGGTGTACTACTAGCGCACCTGCTGTGTGATGACTTCTTGAGACTACCACCACCTCACCTTACTGATATGTGATGCGACGACTATTTTTACCATTTTATTCAGTACATGTACCTTAGGCTTAGAGAACATTTATTCCCCTTTACTGTGCAGAAAGGAACATTATCATAATATTATCATCATCGTTTGTTGAATAAAATGCTGCCAGTTTTGGAAAAAGAGTTGAAAAATGTGTATGAAATATCTTCTTGATCCTGGTGAACATCAGCAGAGTAGAGATCATGAACTTGTGTTGCTACTGCTACTTACTACTGGTCATCCTGCACACCAGTAGTTAGTTATATGACCAATTGAATTATGTTATTCTAGGAATATTATTCGGGTTGACGGAAAAAGTAGTGGGGATGCTGGTAGTCTCTTCGACGGTCGGTCTACTTTTTCGTAAAACAGAGGGATGATTTTTATTTCATATCGTATAGAATGATGTTGATGATCATGATCATCATCATACCAGAAAGCTGGAGTTGTGCCCAGTTGAAATAAGAACTAACCGCATTTTTGACGTTGCGTTGCTTCATTGCTGCTGCTGAGTTGCGTTGTGGTCGTAATATATTTTCCAGTTTTCTGACACTGAGTAATAGGAACTTGCTCGTACTTAATTTGTAATCTTTTGTTTGTGACTCGTAGTCACTGACTCTCTATCTTCTATTTCTTCCTTTCTCTTTATACAAGGTATTTTTTAAATCCATATGCATAATCCGTGCGTATTATGCTTGTCCGTCAAGTGGAAATAGTCGTAGAAGGGAGCTATAATGATTGACTGGCACATAATTTAATAACCTTTTTTGCATTCCAGTTCCTTGCTACACAAATGATTCATGGAAACTTTTTTTTATTTGTATGAACAGAAGTTGATAATGGGGAAGATTAACAGCGCAGCAGCGGTGCTGTTGTTGCTGGTGGTTGTGTGACTGACCGTTGAATTGTAGTATCACTGCCTCATTCAAAGAACAGAGGAACTTTTGTATTATATGCTCGACTAAACGACCACCATCGGCCATCCGGATTTTTATAAAATCATATAAATACCACGAAATAATGATAACAGAACAACATTTTTATGCGACTCTGCAATGATAATATTATATAAAAGACTGTATGTAGTAAACACAAGCATGCATACTCTGTTTTTACTGCTTATTCACACGATATGGCGAGGAGATACAAGAAAAGATGTGATTTGATTGTTGGAACTTCCCATTGTTGATACCGGAGTAGTAGTAGTAGTAGTAGTAGCGTGGACTAGCATTCGGATTTATCACTCTTAAAATTTCTGAACCTATAAAATTTGAATAAGAACTTTTTACTATGACTCATAGCCTGTGCCTGTTGCATGTGTAAAGAGCCAATTACTTATTCTACCTGCACCTTGACCCAACATCAACGTTGCTCATACACCACAAAACAAAGTGACAGTTCTCATTGCCAGTTTACTGTTTTTATATAGGTATCTTTCATATCTAAATGGTCAACAGAATTCCAAGTAGGATTATTTTTATCTAGAAAGATGGCAAGGAAAAAAAGAAGAAGAAAAGAATTTGTACGACACATTCATTATCCATTTATCATGTTAGACCTTCCTTGTAATTCCACTTCTGTGACAGATATTGGCATCATCGCGTGTAGTTCAACTATCCTCGTGTACAGTACACAGATCCTATGTTCTCCTCTTGTTTGTGGTCACGGATGAATAATTTAAATTAGCCGGGCTAGATGTCAGTACATTATGGCAAATTACAATCTGTATAAGCAGTTTGTATAGAATTTTTTATGATTGTGCTTGGTGCTTACTAGAAATTACATATTTCTTGTAAAAAAAACCTGTGAACAGTAAATCCTTTTTCGGGAAATCGGCGACGCCACTTTTATGAAGAAACAAAATCCCTGAAATGTAGGCTGAGTACTTGGTTTCATTTAAAAATCAGATTTTGAAGGATCTATTTACTCTTTGAGTGGCTCTTTGCTACAAAACAAAAAATGCCAACGGAGAGAGCTCCACTTTTCAAACGAGAAATAGATATTTTTGTTAAACATTGTTTCCTTTTTATGCTTGTTTGTGAGTGCAAGTCGTGCAGTAAGTTTCTGAACATAGTTTCTCCATAAAATGTTCGAATTTTAGGTTTTTATGGCTGCTTTTAGAAACGATAAAGTTTGCCCCATAAAACTTTTTTGTATTAGAGACGGTGAGCTGCAACGACCTCCTTGTTTACAGTTGTCTAAAGGAGAGTAAAAAGAACAAAACTGTCTGCTATTACTGTCTTCTTTATTACTTCAAAAAAGTAGCTGATGGTAGACTTCTTTTTTTTTAAAAAAAAAGGCTGTATTTGGTGCATACAGCAATCTCTGCTGGTCTTCAATGACTCCAATGCTTTGCAACTATTTTTGACTGTTTATTCATATAGCCATGCACTCAGAAATGATAGGCAAGATTAGAACGCTCAGTTACAACTAATTTCAACAAAGATGTTTAAAAGACGGAACATGGGATGACATGAGGAGACAATAATAATAACTCTACAAAACTATATATCTATCTTAATATCGATATCTATCGATAATAACTATCTTACTTTTGGTACAAGGCGAATATTCCATTGGGAAAATAGTGAAACAAATCTTACAGTCGATAAACATTTTAAACATTGACCATGAAGTTAGGGTTTCACATTGTTGTTTTGAAGACGCCTCTGAGACTACTGGATAGTATTATTGTTGGCATTCGTTAAGGTAATTGCCGCTTTTACTTCTTTCCAACACATACCGGTGTACAATATATTCTCGCGTTAAGTCATTCTTCTATGATGATGGTCGTATGACGTATGAGGTGGAAATAAAAATCATATACTGGTGTATTTACTTACAACCAGCTTCTGTTTCTGCTAATCGTTGGCTATATTCAGTAACTCAGATGAACCCCATGAGGGTAATAACAGAAGAGTCAATTTTGAAACTTACAGAAATAAATTTACTGGAATTGGATACACAAATACCATTTAGCATTTTTTAAATACCAAAGGTATGCCAATTGCTCGAATTGGTTGTTTCCTTAAGGTCAAAAAATGAATGTTGTTTAACTCGCTTGGTAGTAATTATATAAGTTTTGTCGTGCTGGTGAGGGGTTTTCGGCATTCAACTTGAATTGAGTGACAGGGCCACTTTCGCTTTAAACATCTACTGATCAAAAATAGTACACAATATACCACATTTATACTTTACATACCTATTATGGATTCAATGATGTAAAATGTTAGGCGTGCATTGTAGTTAACTAACGTTTTATTGATTTTTACACTACCTGCAATTTACCATGCACTGAGGCTTCATTTAAGCAAGATACATTAAAAATACTGGCAAATGAATGACGCGAGATTTGTTTTTAGCCCAGGATAAGGCAGCAAATCGTCATACTTCAACATTATGATGATTAACTTTAATGTTATGCACCTGTCAAGCGTGCATATATGACAATTGACAACTAGTTGTTGATGCCGAAATTGAAATTTATAACTATACGGTTAATAATAATTATAAGATAAAAAAATATACGAATATACATTATTGGCTTGGCACTAAATACTACGTATACAGTATCAAGTAATTGGTTGTTGAAGTAGTCATAATAAAATAGGTATACCGTACACACGAAAGGAAGAAAAGACGTTGCACGTCGCCAAAGAAACACGAAGATTTGTTTCTCTCTCTCTCCGCCACGACTTCCTAATGATTATTAGCGTAGCGTTAACTCTTTCTTCTCTGTGAATGCTTTAAAACTTGTGCTGTATGATAATTTATTGGTTTTTGTATAAGCCGAATGCAACCAGTTTTAAAAAGCGGACTCAGCATAGCAAAACATGTACATATGTATGTACATATATATCTTCGAAAAATCAGGGGAAAGAGAAAAAATACAATTTTTGCTGACTCCCTGTCTCACAAAATTCTTTCGGCGCCTTTACCATTCTCATGCTTACTACTTACTACTGTTAAAATTTTCAAAAGAATGGATGAGCTCTAATACATATGTGTAAATATGTCTTTCGTAATTTATGGAGGATACCATGGATTTAACTTTTAAGAATAAAGAAAACTGTCTACCTACTTATCTCACGGGGGAACATAGGCACGTTGTGTTCTTGTTCAGCGGACGAATCTTGATTTCCACGAGAATATTGACTCATCGACAGAGCGTAATAAAAATGTCGGAAAGGGTAAAAAAGGAACAAGAGGAGTGCGGTAGTGCATGCACCGTATTATTCCCTCTGTGCAATGCAATGTACAATGCAACACAAACCAATAGTGATCGTTAAAATGCTTTGATTAGGTGATTCTGTACAAACTTGTTAATTCGTTCCGAACAAAATTATTCGCAGTTTACTACATGCCGAACAAATGTAACATATTTATATACATCCTTTCGCACACTAACACTCCAAGAAAGGACAACAGACAACAGTGATGGTAATAATGGCGGTGGCCAATAACTGGCCATTATCAGCTTGTTCACACACCATGACCATGGCTGCAGAGTATTCCTCGAGTTGTGCAAATTTCAATATTAGAAAAACGGAGACCTGTCCATTGCAAAGGAACCTTAATTTTCAACTATTCAGCATTCCTGGTAGATTCCGCAGTCATGTCACATAGCCTAGCTCAAGAATACATACACACGTATGTAAAAAAAAACAAGAAGTCATTGATCTAAGCTATAGAGATTATTGTGTTTTATGTTGTGTGTACCAGCTCGTCTATCTAATTATTATTATATTTCCTCGCCACCACAAACAAAAACACGAATCAGCTAATAAGACTCGGGGTGCATGGCATGCATACCTTTTCATTACAATATGCAAATTTTAAGCCATAAATATTCTAAACTAAAATAAATGTATCTCTGAGCTTGCGCGTGCCTCATTCTCGGACGGCAATAATCGAATATTATGATAATTGATTGCAGTTAAATAATAATCTTAACATTTACTACGGCGTCAGTGATAGATACTTTTATGCTGTGTAAGTAGGCATGTTATATTCCGTGTGGTCAATATACTGAAACGGCAATCGGCAAGGTAATTGTCAAAAATGTAGTTGTCGTTCTACATGTGCGTCATTTCTTGCGAGTAGCAGCAGGTATCGGTTCGTTGGAAACACTATACTACCACTGCCATCTTCTCTCTCTCTCTCTCACGATGATATGTAATATTTAGTACTTGAACATTTTTTATGGAGAAGAATTGATAATAGTCTTATTGAAAACTGCAATGGTTGCCTGCACTATTCCGCAGCTGCTGAAAAACGAATCGAGCGTATTTGTGTCTGTCCGTCTGTCTGTGCTGCTCTTATTGTCACATCAGTACTTTCACCAACGTCTCAAATTTGACATGAAGTTTTTCTTTACAAAGAACTCAAAGCCAAGTCGTCGTATATAGGACGAAGCATGGGCAATGAAATGTATTTCATTATATTCTTATTACATGTGGCGAAAAAACCGATAAAAATTCCCACGTGCGTTATTAGTTAGTTGTTACCTAATTGCGCTTAACACAACCACGTAGTTCGCTACGTACAGATGGCCGCCTTTTCGGTTTATTTTTTATTGTAAGTTGAGTGAGCGAAGTCCAGTCACTTGCTTGTCTTTGAGCATTTTTTAAATGCATAGGATGATGTTGCTCTTTGAGGGAACACTTCATCCGATTAATCATTGTCTTGCGTATTTATTCCATCACCAGCCGATGTATACCAATGCATCTGCAGCAACTGCTGCTTCTTTTTGTCTCCAACAATAACAACATTTAGAAGAGGAGCGAGAACTCCAATGTACTACCACCACTTCACCAGAACCTTCCTAACAAAAATCATAACACTTGTCATCTCTATGCAGTATGAATATTAATATGAGAAGAATTTTTTTTTATGTGGAGACTGTAAACATAGACAGGGATCGTCTCTTGTTTTCTGTGGATCATTATTATTATCGTAATAAAATCATTGGTACAAACTACGCTCTCCCTCTTTTTTGGTATATATACATCTTGCATCACCTTCTTCGTTTATTTTTAAGCCTTGTCAAGAGAAAGTACAAGAGGACGTCGTGGAACGTCATTATCATGTCACGTAAAATTTAAGAAGGAACGCTTCAGTGGTGTACCAGTCTTGGCCTGTTTTTTGTTGTAGAATAAAGATTTTCCATTTCAGCTGTCCAGCAAGATAATACATTGGATTTATTTAAAATTTAAATTGGGGAACTGTGTTAATAATAACTAGACAGTATATGGCATGTTGGGACGAGTAGGTACATATATCACGGAGTACGAATTACTAAAAATATAATAATAACAATGTGCTTATCATTTATGTATTGTTGTACTTTTGATGTGACTGACTGAAAGCAATGAAGCACCTTATTGAGTGTTTCGTGTGGAATGGCATCCAGCAAGAAAAGAGGCTGACAGGTATTCTTCTCAAGATGGCACATAAAGAATTCCAATGTTTACATTAAAATTTACCATCGTCATCCCCGTCATGTCATATTCACACAGCAGTTTCCCCATGCAATGCTCAATATGCTGCTTTAACGTATAAGGACGAAGAATTTTTTTACAGATCTCATGTTGGTTGTTTTTAATAGCATAAAATTTAACCAATTTTAAATTACAAATGCCCTCTGTTTGGTAAGGTTGGTTGAAGACTAGACCAAGAAGTTGTAAATTGGTAATAGTATTAGTATTAATGTACTCATCATTGAAATCAACCAAAGTGTCATTTTTAATTTAAGAGACTGATTCATATTTGAAAAGTATTTTTTGTATATTTAACATTTTGCCAAGGCAAGTTGGCCAGTGTCGCCCCCTAAAGAATCTTAAAGTTTCATTTTTAAAAATATTCAAATTACATTCCACTTTTTATCTCTTCATTCTCCAAATACAAATAAATGAGCCGTGAACACAGTGCCGTTGACTTTTGTGACGGTAAAACGATTAAAGCACTATTCGAATGAAATATTTAATTCTGATTGATGACGTCGAGGATGGGATAGTAATTAATGAAGTCAAATTACATATTTACTTTACACGTACTTTTGCTAGTACTATTACTGTTTAAAATCCCGGACTGTCGGCGAGAGCGAAAGTGTATCCCTAAATTGTATTAGATTTTACTTAGCATTATAGTGGAAGATGATTATGATTATATATACAATATAATGAGTTGATGAAACTAACGACTACAGTAAATGCATAACAACACATAATTTTAGGTATTTTTATACACATCATCGTCATTCATATCAGCACCTAAAATATTATTGTCTCTGTCTTTAGCATTATTAATACATCTTTCTATTTTGATTCCACTCAGTGCCAGTATCAGAATAAGAACCAAAGAATTTCCTCGCTTATCATATTTTTTGTTCCCAACAAAGATCAAAGATGGAACATTATGTAGAGATTCCGATAGCAAAGCTTTAAACTTACAGCATGCACACACACACACACAATTAGACAGATACACGAGAAATGCAATGAAATGCCCAAGTTTAGGGAACAACAGAAATAAAAAAAACGAACAAAAAAATCAATACAACATTCTTTTTCCCCTACACCTACTTACTTCTATACTAGCTTTACTTCTACTACTTGTTGGTTGCCAGTGTGTTGTATATTTTCAACCCTTGCTACCTGCTGCGTGTATACTCCTTTCATCAACTTACCTGTTGCTCTCCGTAACTGCGAGACGATGACGATGGTCTTGCTCCTGCCGCCGATATGCTGATAGATAACATCATTTTAGTATTGTACTTGTTAGTTTCTCTGGTTGGTAGTATTACTAGAACAGAGAATGTATCTCTGAACAGGTAGACACAGTATTGTTGTTTATTGTGTTTTTGGAGTGTGATATGTATCCATGTAAACATATATGTATGTACGGCTTACACATTGAATATTTCCCTGAATCCCCATGCATACCCTGGATATCACCGTCATCATCGCGTATTCAAGTCATTGTTACGCTTTTCAAACCAGAAAACATTTCTTCGACTTGGAAAAATAAGTCCGTGGTGTTGCTAGTGCACTGCGCACACACAACAACGGTAAGAGAAAAGCAACTTCGACGACGACGTTGAGCGTATAAAACAGTTCAAGAAAAGGATACAGGGACAAAACAAGACGATGTACAAGTATGACGGTGATGATGATGAGCAGAAAACCTCATATAATGTAGCCTCTACTTACATATTATGCTTCTTGTTGAAGACGGTGCGAAGTAAGCAACTGTCCTCCAGTACGCTTGGTCGTCTTGGTGGTAATTGTAGTAGTAGTTTTTTTTTCTTTTTTCTTTCTAATAACATGACTAGTGTGAATACTGTGTTAAGATTATAGTATACAAATGTATTATTATTTTTTGAATAGGGGTTCTGGTAGAAAGTATTGGATTGAATTGTGCATATGTGTGTTGTAGTGCGCAGGCCCGGACTATCTATTTATTATGCATTTAATAATAATGGTGCTTGCTGCATGGTGAAAAAACGAACCTGAAATGAATAAAAAATGAATGCAATGCACATATGCATACACGTATTTAAGTAAACGGAGCCTCCTTTTCTTTATCCGTTTTTTTCTCTACCTTTATTTTATCCCACTCAAACTGTACCTACACAGATGAATGTTTCGTAGTCTTCAGCTTATGGCAGTTCAAGGACCAAAATCTCTTTGAAGAGTTTCCAACAGAGTCTTAGCTTTGCACCCTGCTGATCCCTTTTCCATTTTGATACAATGTACTCATAACCAAATAGGTAAACTCTACTTCCAAGTGTACAATTTGATGACGATGATGATAACGATGATAGGTTTAAAACTTGCCTTACCTTTTGTATTTACCTTTACCATGTCTCCGTTAAATAGCTTAAGTTGTAAAGGAAACGAGAATGGTTTCTATGTTTATGGCCCTCGTCGTAGTTGACTACTGCGTGTGGATGCGTATAAAGATTGAGAGTTGTTTTTCCATTGCCGCTCCTTTCAGTTTTCATGCTCTATCATGTGCATAACAAATATACAAGTTGGTGATCATCAAACTTGATTTATTTTGTAAAAAAATAAATAAGCATATAAAGTTGATCATGTATGGGCATGTGCAGTATTCATTTTTTATTATTTCTTATATTCTACCTTTCCTACGATCAGGGGAAAAATAGACCCAACTGCAGCATAATCAAGAACTAGAGACTTAGTAAAAGGTCACATTCAAATTATTAACTTACCGTCAATGAACTTTTTATTTCATTTACACATAATGACAAACAACTCTGCACCGTGTCTAATGATATTGTGAAATTATTATGCATTATTCAAGTCACACGATAATCATCATACGGTACTCTAATCAATGGTAATCACCATCATTATCCAGTTTTCACTTTCTTCCTCGTTTCTCTGTCTATTTCCAATGGTGGTAGTGGTGGATAACAAAAGAGGTGTAAGTTTCATATAGTTGAAAATATTAGAAGCTACGCTAATGCAATCATCTAACCTTTTAACCATGTGTTTTAGTATCCATCTGCGGAGGTGATTATATGACCCGCCGTTTTTGCTTTATATAAGATGCACGATTCTCAGCAGTTGTTGTTTTGCTGTTCTCGTTTTAAAATCATAAAATAGATAAAGTCTAAAAGACGTGGCTCCAAGATTATTACAACGTTGAAGCAAAAACTGTTGTTACCAGATAGGAGTTGATGATGATACAAGTCGAAAGATTAACTTTTTATCATCTGCAGTCAATATGGGTACTAAAGTACGCTAGTAGTAACCGTGGAAATACTTAACTCATCTACTGTGTGTAAACATGGTTTTGAAAAAAAGCTGGAGTTACAGCTTGCAACATAAAACCCTGTGTGGCACTAAAAAAGAAAGTCCTTTTTGTGGGGCTCTGCTCTTGAAGAAGTCATTCGGAGGTAAAAAAAAAGAAAAGAAAATAACATTTATTTTCGCTTCGTTCCTAGTTGATTTTGTTGTTGATGATAATGATGATGATGATCCATCATCAGCCAGTAAGTAGGAGAACTAGTTATGTGGGATCTGTGTATGTACAGCTAAAAGAAAAGAAGGATCTGTGGGGATAGCCAATCAAGTCCCTCCCTGGAAGCAGGTACATGTTACATTTCATATCCCGCTGATTGTTGTCTTCAATGTGCGTGCTTCAAAATGATGACAATCGAGATTTTACGATGATTTGCAGATTTAATTTAGTTCCCTTGTGTCTGTCTATGTCTCTCTTCACGTAACCACTTTTTTGGTTGGTCGCTCATCTTCGTCGTTATTAACGTTGAATTGCGGGAGTTGCTGTTCCTTAAAATTTTAAACTATTGTTTGTTTGTTTCTAGATTTTTATTGTATTACTACATCTACAACTTGTGCGTATTGCGTACATGTGTGCATGCGGAGAAATGGAAGGGCAGCATTAATTGTTGTTAACACTTACCACTGCTGTATTTTTATTCTTCTGATAAAAATTGGAAAACACTAAATACGGGTACATCTTGCCATTTACATTTTGTTTGGATATTGGATATTAAATTAATGTTTTGCACAACAAAGTAAACACTTTTGATTGTGGTCCACCTATTTTAACACCAGTGTCGGGTACGAGTGCTCTTTCTTTCATTTTATGTGCTTGTTATCCGCTCACTTATTTATGTATACAGGCAATGTTGAAACCAGACCAGTCGAATCTTGTGCGTGGAACATAGGGATATGACTTTTTAAATCTTCAGTTTTTACAAGGTGTATGTAGTATGTATGTACTACCGACGGTTCGCATAATCTGTATGATGATCGACCTGCATCTTGCCTAATCTATATGCCTGAAACTTCTAATATTACATTGCATATCTGAGTGGTTGTAGTATTTGTAATAAACACCATAAAAATTTGAATAGTAATCTATTCAAATTTTTCCGTTTTAAAAACTGATGCGGCACAATTTCACTTAAAGGTTTGGGCGCGCAGGTATGTGTGTTGATGTGCAGTGGGTTGTAGACACGAAGTCTACATACCGAGGTGTAGTAGATGTTGGTACATGCGCGCAAGTTTTGTTTTATAAGTAATGTATTTAAAAACACGACAAGTGGGGCACTGTCACGATTTCCGCATCAAAATCGAGTTAAACGGTGATTATCATATCATAATTGACGAGTGTTATTATTATGATTCGCTTTCTTTTTTCAGATTTATTCAGGGAAAAATGAAAAAATATACAAATAAGGGGAGATTCGGCTTTTTAGACAGATTGCATGCATAATTTAATATAAAAACTACGTTCTTCGTGATTTTGTCGACATTCTTGTTACTTCATAGAATTCTGATCCTTTTACTTGTGAAATTTAAAATTCTTTAGAAGGAAGAGAAAAGTTTGTTGTTTTTTTCTTAAATAAAAACAATGGTTTTTAAGGAAAGGAAAATCAGCGGTAATAAAACTGTTGCGGATGCCTTTCGCAACCCATTATCTAAACGCAATTTTAGGCTATTAAAAATAACGGCAATATTAATATTTATGGTTTCGAATTACCACCTGAGCATATAGATACTCAATTAATACTAAAGTACTCTAAAAATACCGTAGGAACGCTATTCATTTCCATATACGTATAATGTATAATGAAGTTATAATGTGAAAAATGTCTTTAGGTAAAGCAACGACTGTGGTTTTTTCAAAATCTAAAAATTTCTCTCGGTTGATAGTTGATAGTGACAAACACAATTTGAACGCGCACCACTTATTCATTGCTGAACTCTTGAAGGTGGGGAATGAAGTTGTGGCTGGCCAACATTTCGTAAAACCAAACAAGGGACAATACTATACAGCCAAAAACAATAGAACAGTTTTACAGAGAAAAAAACCTTCCTGTCGGTCTGGGACCGTACTCCTGCAAACTATATTGTCGTTGTCGCGCACAAAATATGCATAATATTGAAAAACGTGATATGAGACAATCAAACGCATACATGATGACATTTTAATCTCTTTGTTAATGTTTAAAACTTGTTTCGCAAGATTCCTTTGACATTCGTACATAAGCATGAATATGCCAATTTGTAAATTTTGATTTGTACTGTCTTCACTACCCCTCTTGAACACAGGTGTACAAATGCTGATAGCTTTATGTAGTAATAGTATGCAATATAATATCTCAGGTATGTCTGCAGCAATCGAATACACGCATCCACGCCATTGTAGACACGATGACTTTTGAAAATAAGCTCATGAAAACTTGCTGATACGCTGTACAAATGCAATACAATGCATGACGATGTAGTGTTCATTGTTGTTAGTATATCTTATCTAAAAGCAGTAAATATTCCATTACATTATCAATAACTTTATTTTTTAAATCAGGTATCCTCAGCAGGCATGCCATAATCAGCGTAATCACTTTTGGTCAAATTGTACGGCTTTATGCAATTGTCTTGTGCTACCACCTCTTGTTCCTGAATTAGCTGGGTTGACAGGTTAAATTCGTTTTGGCTTGGTAAAATCCCTACAAAGTTTCCAATCGAGCCCCCTTCTCCTGTTGTAAACACAGAGGGTAATTTAACATTTTATTCGCCAACTACGGTATTATAGGCGAGGTGGTGCGGTGTAATTCATTTGTTCAGAGACAAGATCTAATTTTGAGTTGAGACTCATATTTATGGCTCACCCACTAATACAATATATAAAGTAGTAGAAGTGTTAGCATTTGTATTTATTATGGGGAGAGTGGTGGAGTCAAAGTCATTTAGAATTTATGACAGGATGATGTGAAGTGCACGATGGCTGCGTGTGCGTTTGTGTGTACAAAGTAGGTTGTTTACTGACTGGATGGTTTATGTATTATCGCACCTGTATTCAGATAATATTTACGTTAACGAGAAGGAAAAGGCTTAAAAATATTTCTTCCAGACAGAGGAAGTGCACTAAAGCAGGGAGTCCAAAGCTGTCATGGAAGCAAAAGAATGGAATTTACATGCAGGTAGATTGTTCCAAACTCAGGATTTCAGGGCATTTGTCGGATTTCTTAAAAAAATATTATTCATTAGAATCTTGGATTTTACCAGTTGATAAGAAAGGTTATTAAAGCTGTGTCAAGTTATAGTAGTAACACTTCCTCAAGGTTTTTACGCATTCCATATAAAAAAATTTGAAATGCGAGCTTGGCATTTTTTCGAAATAATTTGTAAAAGAACTTATTTTTAAAAACCATACGAGGCCAACGTATGGTCATACATAACTGTTTCCATTTCATTATTATGACCATGCCATGCCTCATATCCTTTATATATTTTGTTAATTGTACAAAGTAGTGGTCATAATACGACTATCTCTCTCTATCTCTCTTTTCTTCTATGCCTCCTGAGATTCACTTTAAAATGGTACTTTATCAGTTTTATTTGGTGGTGGCGCGGTACATACTAGTTCAGTGTTACTAACTGTGCGTGGTATACTTTGTGAAGGGAGACGAGACGAGTCATGGTTATCTAAAAGATGTGATATGTGAATGACGGGTATAAACTCTTCAAGTGACGGCTTTCCGGTTCATGAATTTCGAAATGCTTAGACTATCTCCTGCACACCATGAGCCTATCCAAAAAAAATTTAAATGAGCTAAGACCAAGAGTGATGATGATGACGAGAAGAAGAAGAAGAATGAGGGAAAAAAGTTCCTCGTCAGGTTTTGTTAGGTTGGTACACCCTGATTTTGGACCCCTGATGTGCACAAGTATTGAATTTTTTAGTTTATCTTTTCCATTTATTACCCAATCTTTTAATACCACCAAAAGCCATTTCATATTAAACAGGTATATACCTATAAACGTGGCAGTACAGCGGAGAGACGTAGCATGCATCATGTCACCCTCTTGCTGGTTCATTTTGTGGTGAACCAGCAAACCAAAGTAGCAGAAAACCAGGTTGGTGTTGAATGTTGTTGTTAACAAACTAAGTAGGTAAGAAACCATCATCATATCATCTAAGAATACTTAGTCAGTAGTAGTAGGTATCTTCACTGTTGTGCTGGCAACTCCTATGAAACTTTCATAGTTTCAGAATTCTCTCGCTCTGTACTGACATTAACATCGCCGACGTCTTTCACTTTGTTTTTTTTTTCAAGTACAAATATCCTTCCAAAGTCTATCGTTAATTTTTTGAGTGAAGAACACGCCGATGATTATGTCGAAGGTTGTCTGATGTTTCAATTCTGGGTTCCTTCCCTATCATCAGCTCAGTCTAACAAAAAATGAACATAAAATACATACGAGTAATTTTTAATTTTTTGAACGCTCCTTCGACATAAGTATATCGAATGAGGTAAAAATAATATATTTCATTTTTGTTTGATCCGAAGCAGATCAAT
The DNA here is from genome assembly GCA_027744295.1 of Callyntrura guangdongensis. NCBI lineage: Eukaryota > Metazoa > Arthropoda > Collembola > Entomobryomorpha > Paronellidae > Callyntrura > Callyntrura guangdongensis. The sequence goes on from JAHZNB010005710.1 coordinate 34,714, forward strand.
GATTATATAGATTCAACCTTATTTCATTTCCACTGCTAGAAAGTTCATTCAAATTGATGTAATAGACAATACACATACACACATACAAAGCATTCCATATATTTTGTTTTCAATGCGAACTTCGTGTGGTAATGGATGATGAGATTTTCATAATAAAATGCTTGAAGCACCTCCACCACCGCAACCGGCTCAATGTTTCCATATTTCCTTTCGTACATGTGTATACATGTCGTGTCGTTTGTTACAAGTCCACCCACATTGAAAGAGAATAAATGTTCAAAGAGAGATAGCGTATCAAGCATGTATTATTATTATTATATTATTATTATTATTTTGAAGAAACCCACGACCGACCGGACGAGATAGATGTTGAAAACATGTAATGAATGGAAACAACAATAACAATGCATGCTTAAAAATGTTTCATTTCGAATATTTTCTATTCCCCTCGTTCTGTGCCTCTTGTAGTAAAATAAAAACATTTAGTGTCAATGTACAAAGTAATATGTACCACTTTAGTCTTTAATAAGCATTATTAATATAGCTCTGCTGACAGTAGCTCTTATTTTATTGCTACATTGCGTGTTTACCAGTTTAAATTGAACGTATACACTTTCAGGAGTGTGGGCCGTTGTCGATTTCACTTACCAAGTGATCACTGTACGGGCTCATATTCTTCGTTTAGTGAATTCATTGTTCCCAAGCGACATGCTGGAATGGAGAGGAAAAGCAAGTATACTCAACGAATGAGTTTTCTTGAGCAGAGAAATGAGTGACAATGCGACACATAACATATTTAAAGCCCAAGAATAAATCATGACACACTCCAATGGTTACAGGGAGACAGCTTTACAACCAAATAAAAAGCATTTACACAAACAATGAATGCTACGGTAGAACTGGCAAAGGAACGATGAAAAAGGAGGAAAAAACGGGACAACGTCTTGTTTGAGGTGTCGCTTGCTTTGGTATAATATTATTTGTGATGTTGCCAATGCAAATGAATCATAAAGGAATCGTGTGAAAAGTAGACATTTTTTTCTTTCTTCAATTGACCGTCGTCGGCTTTCCTCAATAGCATATTTATGTTACTGAAAAAAGTACTGACCTGGGAACGATTTCTTGAATTTCCATTTAAGGAAACAATTCAATGTCTACTATTATATGCCCTACACAAAGGTTTGCAAGACGGGTTTCTAACAACATATAAATCCAATCATTGATCCATTCAATGAAGGAGTGTCAAAAAAAGGATGAAATATCCCAAACCCTTGTGCCTAACCCTTGTTAAAAGTTAAGCAGGTGCGTAATATAAAGTTGCTTAAAAAGGCAGCCTTTGTTCAGCTCGCCACCTTTCCTGGACTATGCTGCTCTTCAGAAGCTCCAACCTTCCCAGACAATGCATTCCTAGTATTTATTTTTATTGTCAATCGCATTACTCTTTGTGAGGGAGAGTTTTTCAAATTTAAGTTCCTTTAACCAACAAAGGCTATAGTATTTCACTGTATCATCACAATAAGTATTTGGAAACAAAAAATTTACCCACCACAGAACCACATTGTTTCTTACCCTTCAGCCGATTTTCAATTTTGTTAAAGCAGCATTCTTGAATTTATACCTACATCATATCAGGCAGTTATTTTTTAATTATAACTTTTCCATATACTACCAAGCATCATCCTTTTTTATCCAATAGGCCTACATGCAAGCATTGGAAAAGCTCTTGAATGATACAACTGTTTGTATTCCAGCAAGGTTCCTTTCACACAGCGTCAGTTTGATCATCATTATGTGAGAAAAAGCGTCTGCACTTGCATAAAGAATGCATGATTTCATAAGTAAATACTATAAAACACCACCAACGAGAAATACCAACAAAAAAATAAAAGGACTTGGGCACACAGTAAGAAGGATCATAAAAAAGAATGCATTTAAAGTATGAATGACGATGAAAAATATCTCAAAGGGTATTTATCTACATTTATGCAAGGACAAGCACGCAGTCCCATGTTAATAAAAACGACAGCCGCATTAATAACAATAATAATCATGATAACAATAGTGTGCCACTATGATTATTACAAAACGGAAAGTGGACCTCCGCAGAGAAAGTAAATAGACATGCTTTTTAGACGCTCCTAACAACCGTCTTGAGACAGAGATACATAATGTGGGTCTGCTGTCAGAGCACTTGTAGTAGTCTACTTTGAGTAGGCCCACCAACTTCTTTAATAACTAAACACGGAGCATACACATTTCATATCTAGTCGTCACTGAAAAGTAGCAACCATCAACTAACTAACCATTTTTGAAGAATTTGTTTGTTGTAAGTGTTGATCTCGTCTCTGAACATGACAATCATGGTGTGAGGCACGAAAACGTTGATCATTCATGCATGCATATGCATACATACCAGATTTTTTTTTCTTAGTTCGTTGCCAGATGCCAAGTCGTCATGGTGATTGTGATGATGATGACGAGGATCGTGTTCATACAGTTCAAGTCTTTGGGTTGTGCGGACAATGCGCCTAGTTGTGGAGAGAAAATGAAAGAATCACAATGTTACTGGTAGCTTTTGGCTTCTAGCTATTAGGTTGCCTGCCATGGTTTTTCTTACGGACAGTGCTTAACCTCAGCACACCTTCATTTACTGATTTATTAGCAACAATTTCTAGGTAGCTTTGAGTGATACTGCTGTTATCATCAGCATCAGCAATTTTCTTAATTGATTTTTGTAAGCTATATTATGATTTTCGCTGGGTAAGAAGAAAGGACGCAGTGTAGAATGTAGAGCTTTCGTTGCTAAATCTTTTATTTCCATTTACAAACTGCTGACTGGTTTGTTTTATTTGTTGTTACGCTGACATCTCAAATTGAGAACAGATGCTGTTAAAAATCATTTTTTTGTGCTTTAATAAGCCGCACTAGCTGGTAGCTGTACTGTAAAGAAACTGGGGTGGTGGTGATGATGCTGTTACCATTTTAAGCAAGCACTGTGTTTTTCAAAACCTTAGTAAACAAACTAGAGATGAATATATTCCGAAAGAGAAAACTATGCAAAACAAATGTGATTGCGTATTGAAAAGACGGAACCAAGAAGATAATCTATACCTTACCTGCAAATCTGCACACCACATTATCATCATCCCACTCACTTATTTCCCCCTTTCAACCGTTTGAAATATTAATGAGATTCCTCTCTTAAGTACCAAATTCCGTCACCTTTATTAATCGTTATTCGTTATTGCTGGGGTGTTGCTAGTTTTTAAATGAACCTTCATCTATATTCCTTAAGAGCCTTGTATGCTAATGCTGCACTCGTAATGGTAATAAATGGTGAAAAGAATGATACGCGCTTCTTGTACAGTGTCCTGCCAGTCAATGCGTAGCGCATTAGAACTATGCGTAGCTAATGTCATTAATAATGAATCAGAAAAAAACGGCATCTTTGCATCTCTCCGTCCCTATCCATCGCGAAAAGTTGCTAATGTGCATTCTCTCCACACTCTCATCTGAAAGGAATTCTAGTGAGTAATTTGGAGTGTTTGAAATAATGAACCTTGCCATTCATCAACTTCTGGCATTTACTTCAATCACTACTACTACACTACTAAATCGACCAAGTAGGAAAATAACTGGGACTGCCAACCATAGTATCGGGAAAGAGGATCAAAAAGCAGTATTAGAGAACTAAAGTAAAAACCCTGTTATTGTTATACCATCTTTTCTCTGACTTTCTGCGACACATGTACACACCATCACCAATCAGATGAAGAACATTTTTTGCTTGACTGCAGGGAAGCTCTCTACACTTACAGACCATCATCCTTCTTGTAAGGTGTTCTAACATCTCCTTCTAGTGCATTGAAATGAAATAACGTGATGATGAGATTCGAGTTGACCCATCACTAATAAAGTATAGCAAAAAGGAAAAAAAACCTGCTGAACTCGGTAATTTACATTAGGTGAATGGGATCATTTATACGTCTTCGTTTATACAACGTATGTGATGATGATGAACGCGCTCGTCTGTTCCAAATCTGGCAGATAGACAAGACGAAGTGCCATTAAAGAAAAATGGTTACTTGAGTTGGTGGTGATTTTGTGAGTCTTTTAATACATTAGTCTTTTAAAGTGCATGCTTTTAATGGTGGTAATGAATTATCGCCGATGTGAATCAACAATTTAGTGTGTAGTTTCTATCCCCTTTGCAAATATTTTTAAACAAACGATGCCAACGTAAAACGGCAATATAGGAAATAAATATACATGTACATATTTCTATCATCAGAAATTCTTGCATGTTTGCAATAATAATGTTAATAATGGTTCACCTAATAATTATGATTGTAAAAATGTGTGCATGTCCATTCCCAAATATTTTTTGCTTCATTGAAAACCCACATCTAAACCTTAGATAATGTACAAGAGAAGCCAGCGAGGCAAGCGTGTTTTTTTTCTGACAGAAAGGAGAATAAAAGCATGGCATTGTCGAGGGACTGCACTGAAATGTTTTCAAAATAGAGCTTCCCCCAGTTTTCTATCCACTTTTAAAAATACCTAACTTTTGCCTATCAACCTGCCCTCTTCCGCAGTTGAGTGTGTGTATGTGTGTGTGTGTGTGCTGAGGGATAGAGAGTGAGAGACAGTTTTCAAGCAAGATTATCATTATTATATATTTTCTTTTAATTTATTGCACCTAGTATGATTTTGCCATACCAATGCGAATAAATGATGGCTGGCAGAGGGGCAGCAGAAGAGGAATAACTAGATGTTCAGATAGTAAAAAGTTTTGTCTGATATTGTTGTTCTCTGTATGTGCAAAAAATCCTTTTCCTTCACCATGTTATTAGAGATTAATCCGCGTCTCTCTACAACACTGACAACAACAACAACGTCGAGGAAGACAGAAAAAAGGCAAGAATTGTAAAATTGCCGAAGGTGCATTATAACAACCATTTATTTCAGCAGCAGCACATAATATTATAAATACAACGGACTTGCATGCAAGCATATTTTCATTTGATTTGTATAATGGTAGCGGTAGACCAAAAGAAACGAACTGACGATGAGCCGAATAAGCTGAGTTGAGCTGAGCTGGGGGAAGCCGTCTCCGTGTTCGAAAGAGAAAAAAATGTACAAGCCTTTGAGTCTCGAAGGCATATTATATTTACCACAATGTTAGTTAGTTACAACTTCGATAACTACTTTGCAATGCATACGTGCATATTATTGTGTAACCATTATCATCATCATCATCATCATCATCATCGTGAGTTTACGTTTATGCTAGCATCACGCTAATGGATCAAAAGGCAGGCAGGCTTTGAGACTTGCTCCGCTTATATATCAAGTGTATTATTATTATTACGTATTATATTATATCATTTCAGTTTTTTGCCATTTTTAGCGAAACGTCTAAATATAAAATATGAAAGTAAAGTCTTTAACTTTAAACATTAACATCCACTTAATTTTTTTCTTGTTGGGGAGATGGGATTCCTGAAAAGAAAAAAGTACGGGAACGGCACTATGTTCTACACAAACGCTAAATTAAGAAAGCTTTCTTTTTTTCGCGTATGTTGTTATCCCATTAAATTAGTTCAATCTAATCTCTAATTTTACTGATAAACAATTGCAGGTTCATATGCTTTTATGCCTGAATAAAACAGCAATAAAAGCCATGATAGTTATTATTTTGTAATTTGTGGACTTTGTTGGCACTTGGTGTACCTAATACAAATCACAAGCTACTAGGGGACTATATAGTGACTACCTATATTTTTTTAAACTTTTGCGGCAGTGATGATATCCATTTTCCTCAGATAGGGCAAATTAACGAAGGGCTTATCGGTTCTTTTGTGAACATCAAAATCGCATTTTTATACGTTTTTTCTAAGACAGTCTGCTAAACAAAAAGGTTTTATTTTCATTATTCATAACTAACGGTATAATATACATTTAAATTTAAGCTTTCTTGTGCATTTAAAAAACATTGGTACATATTTCTACAGGTTTTGTCATTCATGTCGCACTTCAATATGATTCAACTGGATGATAGTATAAAATAAAATGAACCATGAAAAAATGTATACCACCCTAATCTCATAATTTTATAATACTTGCTCTAGTGCAATTTCGTACCAGACTACTAGATCGGCGTCAAGGGAAAATCGACAAAAGTTTAACTGCTCTATTAATTCGCAGCCGACCAAGTACAAAGTACAATGGATGCGCGTTGCACAACTTCATCCCCTCTTGTTATTAAAAAAATGAAAAGTAAATAATGTGAACAAAGTGCACATACAAAATACATTTATTGTGATAATATAAGGAAAAATCATCTTAATTATTAATTAATGGGCAGGGGCAGAGCTAAAGATAAAGTTTGCGCGTGACTAAAAATTTAATAGCATTTTAAGCGGATGCAGTGCGAACAAAGATTGAAGGAAGATGCTATTGAAATCCGCTCTAATAAGTAATTGCAATAAGAACAATAAAAAATAATAATGATAGTAGGGGTAAGAGGATTTTTATCACATCACGATATTACATACATAGAAAATAAAATTTGGCTACTATTCTAGTTTGACCACTGACCATCTCAAAAAGCGTTTGAACTTGTTGGGAGGGTGCGGACCAAAGGACATGATGGTGTTTGTTATGTTGTGTGTAGCAATTTGGTGAGGCGCTTGGTGATGGCGATGGTATGCTAGTTTCGGTGTCGGTTCCTCCACCAACAACATACGTTTTAGCCTATTATTGTTAAGCAGTGTGCGATTTTAACATTAGTCTTAATGTTCAACTAATTTGTACGCAACGTGCAGCTAACCGCTTTGTCAGAAGTCATGTGCCTATTGGTTTTTTACCATTAGTTGTACATCTGCTGCAACAAGTACACAGGCTTTCACTATCACAAAACATAATTGGTTCCTATCATGAAAAAAATAACGCACCTTTCGCCTCACCTCGGCTGATTGCAGACAAAAAAGAAGTAGATTTAAGTGTATTAACAATAATTATCATATCAGAAAACAAATTTCCCACATTTCAAATCAGGAAACAGGTAAATCGCATCATCGACACGAGCAAGCGAGCTTACGCTTTGAAAAACGGAAAAGAAAAACACGCATCATGCATACATGCATAATTTAATCATCGTCAAATGTTGCACGTACATGCACACACACAAAAAAAATGAATATGTTTTGACTTGGTTTAAATACTGACCTACTATTTGTTAGTAAAAACGTATTATGGCCAAAAAAGCTAGTCGAACCACTTGCATTTATTGCACTTTGTTCATCTCTGATAATGCTTGCCTCTTGTATCCTCGTCGTAGTCGTGATTTTATGGGAAATGGTAGGCGTTCCTTATTGATCAAAAATCCTACTTATAATCATATATAATGCGTTATTATTGTATCTACTTGACTACATTAATAACAGCCATGTCAAAAAACTGTTGATCTAAAGTGATGGTAGAGTGAGTGTTTCGTACACTGTACATGCCACAAAAACTGACAAAATAGACGGTCATTCTGTGTGCAATAATAATAGTAAAACACGGATTGACTTCTTGTGGATGCACGTAAGAAAAAAAAAACTAGTAAAAGTTTGGCAGGCAAACAAAACGAAGGAGATGGTGTCCCTCTTGGTTTTTTGTCTTTGATCACAATCTCTTGTAAAAATTATATCTTTGCCACCCGTCTGCCCTTCTCTATACCGTCTTCTCGACTCACAGTGAAAATTTGAAAAAAGTTGCTCAAAACTAAATACAATAAATATTAATAACAGTAATTGTGACACTGCATATGAGTAATAAATACATGAATATGCATGTCTACCTACTCGTCTGCGTGTGTTCGTTAGGGAGATAGGTCCTCTGTGAATGTTACATTTTAAAAATTAGCTGAAAAGTGAGTCTTTTTAATATAAAGATGATAATGATAATCAAATCTTTGAAAAATGGAAAATACAAGCAATGTATACGAAGGAAAGAAAGCAATATGAAAATATTATTTCAATTCTGGTTGGATTTGTATTATGCTTCTCAAAATGAGTCCATTTTTTATTATATTTTTGTTAACGTCCCTCTACTGACCAATAGCAAGAAGACAAGCGAAAACAAGATTTTGCAGGCGGAATGATAAAATGCCATTGTCACACTTTATAAAACTCTCACACTCTTCAACTCTACTTAACACCCTGAAGGAAACTAATTCCTGCAGAAATGTACATCTAGTAATTTTTAATTTAAATATTCTATTCATCAGGTGTTACTATGCTACTAATATTACTACTTATTCTTTGTGCACTCTTTATTGAACGCACTTAAAAATATTTTTTCTCATTAATTCACCCAACTTGTTAAAATTCCAATTAAAAGATTTAGTGTAATATCTTATCTGTCAAGACATTTTTTTGAAAAATTATTAGTACTAGCCTTACGCTTTGTTGCATCGTCACATCATGGCATTGCCACTTGCACATGTTACATATCTATTCGGATTTATCGGAAGGTTCCATTACAACAACACAGAATAAACACGAAAAGAGAACGGATAGGTTGAAACTTGAAAGGAAAAAAAAAACTTGACGTAGGTATGTATGTAACGTACAAACATTTTTGTAGGTTTACTTGTGTAAGGTGGTTAGTTTTGATTAGGACTGGATAATCAACTTGTCTTGTGCTCACTTTTTTTCTCTCCCACTCTCTGCTTCGCCTCTCTCCCTCACTGTTAATCATCATCCTCTGGCTGGCTGAAAGGAAAAGAGCCAAAAAGAATTCGACGAATTCCTTTCATAAACTACAAAATCTTGTCATAACGTTTGTCAGGGTAAAGGCGATGCTTTTTTATAATAGCTTGTTATATCATCGCGTAACAATACAATGCACAAATGAATCACTTATTTTACATAACATTAAATTTTAAAACCGTCTATAAAATGGATTACTGTGCTCGCTCTGCCTATATACGATGGATGATTCAGGGTGATCATGATGATGATATAAAAGTGCAATTGCACCACCACCATCACGTCTGATGCCACCAAACTACTGAACTGAACAAAGGTGTTTTAACCTGAAGGCATTTTAGTTGAATCGCTGATCATTTACGTTCTCTCTGTCTTTCTTCGTCTCTGTCTCTCTCTCTCTCTGGTTTTGTTCTTTATTATGATGCTTCCCTCGTTCGAATCTAATCTAAATTATCTTGTTTCCTCCTAATGTGTTGCACACAAGTAGAACGTGGTCTGTAATATTTTTACAAGGCATAATATTAGTAATATTAAAATGACGTAAAGATTTACATGTATATATTTATATTATGAGTATAAGCATTACAAAGACTTCTGTGAATGTTCCATAATGTTATTGTTGTTGTTGGTTTTCAAAATAAAATGGCGCTAGATATACTGAATATTGAAAGCAGTAAGTCATTGGTTCATGTAGTTATGTTTTTTTGCATAATTTTCTGATTATACGATACGTCCCCACATGAAACTTCCATATTTGTATTTATTACAACAGCTAGTTATTTAGTTGTATGTTGCGTGACGTATATATGCGTTGCCAATGGTGGAAATGTCTACTGGGCATAATATGGAAAGTTTTCATCGGTGATCGCAAAGTCAATACGTATGGTTGGTGTAATTCTCTATATATTTTTTTCTTCTATTTCGATGCTGATATAGGTACGGATTCAAGTTTTGGATAAAAATGACAGTCCCCCAACCTGGCCATCGTCGAAACCAACAACTATCACCGTGTCAGAAAATGCTCATGTTGGACAGCAAATTGCCGTTTTGAAAGCCTCAGATCCTGACACGATTGGGTCTATATCGTATTCAATTGTGGAGGGAAATGATGATAAATTTGAGATTGATCAGTCCAGTGGTGCCCTCCGGATTGTGGACACACTTGACCGGGAGAAGCAAGAGGAGTGGCGACTTGTTGTTCGCGCCAGTGATGGAGTTCAATACTCGAATGGAAACGTCGTCATTATGGTAGGCTCAATACTATTTCAATATGTATGACGATAGTTACTGTTGTTTTGAAATGATTAGTTAGTATAATGTAACTTATAATGCAGCAGAAGATCCCTGTGTGATTTATTTGCTTCCCCGTTAAGTCACATAATAGTGTTCTCTTGCAAATTATCTTTTTATTCAGGGTTTATACATTCAAGAGAATTACTTCAAGTATGAATAAAAGATACTAACCAACTAGTGTATACCGTCTTTCATGGCAAACTGTGCAACAATGACAAATTACCATGGTTTTAATCATTTAGTTGAAATATAAACCTTTTTTCTTTGAAAGATAATATTTACTGGGACTCTACGTTGTCTTGAGGTACCCGTGGTTTTTTTTCTAACCCAAGAATGAGATGATATACGGCGAATAGGAAAAAAGAGTGATTGTTTCCCATAGCAGCGAGGAAAGTAGGTAGTAATATATTCACCATGAATTGAAGTAATAAATTTGCATCTTGTCTATAACAAATTAGGTGACGGATACAAATGACAACCCACCAACTTGGAGCTTACCTGCATACTCATTTGACGTTTCGGAGGATGTTCTACCTGGCCACACTGTGGGCAAACTGCATGCTCATGATCTTGACAAAGGGGTGAATGGGCATGTGATATACTCCGTGCTGTCCGATTGGGGCGATGATGTTTTCTCACTGAACCCAGATTCCGGCGTTTTCACAGTTACTTCGCGACTTGACTATGAAAACGTAAGATATCCGTCTGTTATTTACTTTAACTCGATGACCTTTACAGCAACAGAGTATCGTTAAAGTATATCATTATGTTTGTATTCCTATTTGTGTCTGTTGTGGATGTGTTTGCAATTAATAAGTGTTTATATGGCTCAATCGTACATTTACGCAAAAAAAAAGCCTCACAACTACCCGACAGGAAAATTATTCGTAAAACCCACCGCAGCACAGATGCAAGATAAAAAACCGCTTTTAGAATTAATCTTAATATCGCGAGTGTTAATGTTATTGCTCTTTCACACTTTTTTCGTTCATTTTCTTACTTTTAGGTTCAACATTACATTTTTGTGGTTCAGGCTCATGATACAGGTGTGCCAAGTTTGTCGTCAACCACTACGGTCTATCTCAATGTTCTTGACTTGAATGATAATGCTCGTAAGTTTTAATGACCCTTCTTGTTTTCGTACATGAATACATGTATATTATACACATTATACACGTACCTATACACATAATATAACATATTATTACACATAAAAGTATGTAACCATCGTACTTCATCTATTCGGACACTATTAAACAATTTATTTTGTGCAGCAATTTGCTCCATTGCAATTTAGAGCGGTTGTTTTTGCATTGCACAGACTAATAATTCAACACATACGTCAAAATGATTCATGTAATAGGCATTCACCCTAAAATTTATATATAGAAAATCATGGTTTAAGATTTTGCCATTTTCTTTTTTCTTTTTTTATTAGCAATATTTGATCCCCTGAGCTACAGCAAAGAGATATTTGAAAACATTGTGAAAGGGTCTTCAGTACTGACAGTGAGCGCCACTGACGCGGATTCAGGTAACAAATCATTCGTTCTCATTGTTACAATATTCCATTTTCACGTTCCCTTCCAAGCAAAATGTTACCGCCTAGTACCGAAACATATATGGCCACTTCTTGAATTACGCTTTTAAAGAATTACTAAGACCGAGAAGAGTAAAAGATAATGCAATTATCATTTTTATGAGGTAAGTGATGATGGTGGGTTGAGAGGAAAGGGTTGTATTTTGGCTTGGACACCTCAACCAAAAAATACAAACGGAATGATAGGAATAATAACAGTTAGAGGGTAATAGTCTATCACGCCCATTGAATTTTGAATGCATGTTCTAAAAATACTCATTTCCCACCCTCCCATACGAGAGATTACCATGGCTTAATCACAAAAAATCAACAAAGCCAACTGGACGTGCGACGCCGCTATCTCGACAGAGTCAATGTAATATTGACGTAACCAGCAAGTCTATTACTGATATTATTGCGTTATTATTACATTGTTTCTTTGTAATTACTTTTAGGTCTCAACGGGCAAATCCGGTATATGATCTCATCAGGGAATGAGGATGATGTTTTTGCAATCAACGACAATGGTACCATTTACACCATAAAACAACTGGACCGTGAAACGAAACCAGCCTACCATCTCATTGTCACAGCATCAGACAAAGCACCTGTTAATCCTTTATCCTCCAGCGTTCAGGTAAATTCCGCTAAACAAGACAGATTTATTACTGCTGCTTACTATGTGTGTATATGTGTCGTAGAATTATATTGCTATAAAATTCAACCAACTTTTGTAGTAATGTCTACTTATACCACCAAATCATGACAAAAAGTTAAATATTAATAGGGTTTATAAGATAGCATAAATAATACACTTCTCCTAAACTACTCGACAACTCAAATCTCCGTAACTTAGGAACGAAATCGAATTTTAAAATTCTGTTTGGACACTAGAGAGGATAAAACCTGTAACATGAAGAGGTGACCTGTAACCATTTTAATTTTATCAGCCATTCGTCGTTCTCCTTTATCAAACTAACGTATCCAGTTTGTTAGTTTGAAGCTACGCACCACTGTTTACGAATAACGGCCCATCGAAAATGCGACTTTTTTAACGTTTACCAAGGCATGTTTATAATTTTAAAATGTGTTTTGATTACACTCCGTCAGAAAGGAGTTTTTACATACATCGTTCGAGGTTTCCTAATATTCTAGGGAAGTAGTCTCAAATTCCACGTATTATAAAAGATTGTTAACTGCAAGTAGTGATTACGGTGACAGTGCCATTGGTGCTCCCGCAGTTTTTGCATCTAATCGTTGTAACAATTTCGTATATATGATATGGTATGTGGTATTAATAGTACTGCTGTGGTGAAATGGAAGAATAAAGAGTTTGACGAGTACTCATTGTTCGTACAGTCTGTAGCTACAAAAGTTTCTGTAAACCTGTCCACTTAGTTAGCAACGAGTACTTACGAGGGAACGTCGGAGACTGTCTGACGTAGATTTGCCTCATATTCTGGTTAACTATTAATCTATTGGAGTTAAGCCTTCATGATAAGTCTCAACGGTTTCAACGATCAGTTGTTTTGGAAAAAATCAAAAAAATGGGTTTTTCGAATCACATTTCTATGGAATGCTTATGGAATTTAACATGGGAAAACGGAAGTGAGTACAGGGTTCCCCCTTTGTTGATTTTCAAATTTTCGCACATGGATATTTATCATCAATAATTAGTGAAAATGTGAAAATCAACGAAATCACCCTTTACTCACTTCCGTATTCCCATGTTAAATTCCATAAGCATTCCATAGAAATGTGATTCTAAAAATGATGAAATTGATGTGTTTTTTGATTTTTTCTAAAACAACTGATCTTTGAAACCTGAGACTTATCATGAAGGCTTAACTCCAATAGATTAATAGTTGACCAGAATATGAGGCAAATCTACGTCAGACAGCCTCCGACGTTCCATCGTTACTATTATTATTATTATGCACTCGTGTTAAAGAAATTTCGTGGTCGTCCGTCCCCGTCGTCGCTTGCGCTTGTGTCCTCCTGAAAAGTCGTGAGCTCACATATTGTTATGCAATGGAAATATTGTGATGCTGCACGAGAATAGAAACTGTATCATTCATTATTGTATAAATCCCATGCACAGGAAAAGAGGATATTCTCAGATAATCTGGTAATCAAGTAGACCGTATAACTTATGAATATAAGCGCAATCACAATACACAGTTCATCACAGTATATCATAAATATAGTAGCGCAGTCAAACCAAGGAATACTTGCAGCATCATCAAGTATGACAATATTGTTCATTTTTTTAAAACTGACACGAATATATCGATTGGTAGACTGAGAAGCTTCATTTTTTTAAAATTTCATTTGTCTTCTTGTTGATGTAGATACGTCAGACATATATGAGATTGACTGCACTTACATTTAGAGTAGATACGGTATATGGACAATGGGTGTTAAAAGAAGACATTTATGAGCTCTCCCTCTCTCTCTCTCTCTCTCCCACACACACACACACACATCTTCATTGAAAATAAAAACAAACGACTGTACTCATTTCGTATTCTCAAATATTGTAATTGTACAATTCTCCGACAAAAAATTACATCTCGTACCCCAACGATACGCAAAAGCACAAATGAACAGATAAGGGTTTGTACTTTTTAATAGATGAAGTCCTATATACATGCAAATAAAAGTTTGACGATGACAGGTATACAGCAGTAGATAATTAGTTTTTAAGGAGTGAGTAAACAAGCCTTAAAAGAGTCATTAATTTTTAAAGCCAGCAGATGTTGATGACTTAGTTAACCTTTGTCTTTCAAAAATATTGTGAACTTATGTATATGATGATGTTATAAAAACACGCATAGCATTGGTACATCATAATGTTTGTTTTACGTAATGTTGCCTTACGTTCAATTCACAGGTGAGTATTGTTCTGAAGGATGTAAATGACGAGTCACCACGTTTTATCTCTGCCAACGAGACAACTGTCATGGAAAATTCTCCCCTCAACTCCGTCATTCACACCGTCAAGGCAGTAGATGAAGATGAGGGCAGGAATGGTTATGTTGAGTATGCTCTCAATAATGAAAAGTCAACATTTTCTTTGGGTGCTGTGGATGGTCTTCTACGAGTGATTGGCAACATCGACCGAGAAGTTAAAGGCAACTACACGTTGAAAATTACTGCCAAGGACAGAGGGGATCCGTCCAAGTCGGCTAATCAGCTTCTTTTCATCAGGGTACAGGATAGAAATGATCATGACCCATTGTTTGATTCACGGCAGTACAGTGCGGCCGTACCTGAAAATGCCTCAGTCGGAATGAGTGTTCTTCAGGTAAGTCGTAAACAGCAACTTTGACTTTATCTGCGTAACAAAACACAGTACACTAGTTTTTGTAATATTTCATTTTTTACACAAGCCATGACAATGGAAATTGAAGAAAGGTCTCATCGCGTAGTTCCCTTCTTCAACACTAATGGGAAAATATGCAGTGGTGGTGGTGAAGTAGAAACCGCCATATAATTTTTTAGGAAACGACAAGCGTATAAAAATGACACATTGTAATGTTCAATCAAGTAAACTTTCGGCGTATTTCGTTGCGTACAAACTACTGATAACAATTTTTAAACATCGTCGCATCCATTCATGTACCCTACTTTCAATAATAGTACAAGGTTGAAATGAAAGTGGACGTAAAATAAAATGTCACATTTATCTTCAGGTTTCTGCTACGGATATGGACGAAGGAATGAATTCCCAAATTAGGTACTCCATTGTTGCCGGTGATCCTAACCGTGACTTTATCATTGGGGAAGATACAGGGGTCCTAAGATTAGCCAAAAGTCTCAACTATGAAAGGAAACGCTCATACACACTTACCATTCAAGCGGAGGACTCTGGAGAAATGGTACGTCTTAAAAATTAAATGGGAGGAAACCTTTCTGCACTCCTCAGAGAAAAATCAAAAATATTATAAAGGCATGCATGACACACATTCACTCTACTTGGTTGGTTCCTCATTAATGGTTATGGTATATAATCTCTACCGTATGTGCATGTACTCTCTACGAGAGGTTTCTTACTAATAACAATGATGAGTACTTCATAAACGTATTTATATTTGTATCATGTATACCACAGCAATTACACAAAATCATTTATCATCATTAGTTTCACATACGAGTATGACATTGGAGCATTACGCACGCTGTCGGTATCTTTCAAAATTTTTGCTCCTTTGTAATATTATGAAATGCTGACGATGAAATTTTGTTTATCATAGCCTGCTATGTTATACAGTCGTCATATTTTTTTTCTTGTATCATCAAATCATGTGTAGTCACTATTCACTTCTAATGTTTGATCCCTTCCCTCCGACTTTGTTTAGGTTCGTTATGATACTGCGACAGTAACCGTGTCTGTTACCGACATCAACGACAGGGCCCCTGTCTTCCTAAACTCTCCATATTTGGCGTATGTTCGTGAGAACGTGAATAAGGTTCCTGCGACCGTGCTGTACGTAGAAGCCTTTGACGCGGACACAGCCAACAACAACTACCAAATGCGATATTTGCTTAAAGACGGGGATAAGGACTCATTTAGAGTGAATGCCACCACGGGAGAAATCACGGTTCATCGAGCCCTCGATCGAGAAAAACAATCAGAGTACTTGCTTACCGTGATTGCCATGGATACAGGTCAGTTTATATATACGTTTATACATTGTGTACTCAATCTTTAAACATAAAGTGATGCATTCAGGAGCTATTACGTTAAGTAAGTGCAAATGACCATCACACATTTTCATCCCATCATCACCATCCCTTGCGCATTTAGGGATTCGTCACTCACTCCATTTCTGTTCATTATTATGCAACGTAAAACAATTAAACTTGAGGCGTTTGCATTTGGTGCTTTTGAAAACATTTTCTAAACAGTTCTATTAAAACCAAAGAAAATCATCTGCTCTGTTTTCTCTGCTTTTCGAGACGGCATATTATATTTTGCCAGAAGGGTAGGCGTGATTCTAGACATGCAGACGTATAATAGGAATTCTCTCAGCATTAACCTTTTTCTGAAGCTGCTTTGCGGCTGGTGCAGATGTTTCCTCATTCAGTCCCTAGGACTGGGAATGATTATATCTCTGAGGAAAAACAAAGAACTACACACATATGCGCGCATTCTTTCGCTGTATTGCCTATACTGCTTGGGTGTTCAATTATAATCGAAATTGAATCAATGAACGTTGCTGTGCTGCTGGTGGTTTTTATTGGTTGTGGGTATCAGTACCATGATGACCAATATTTAGTATTCAGCGCTAGTTCTCGTTTATGAAACTTTGCAGGCTCACATTTGTGATTCATTACCATTAAGTCATAAGTGTCTGCAGTAGCTACAACAGTGCCTATTTACGTATGTATAATGCGTCGAGAAAAAAAATTAATCAGTCTCACAGGATCCTTACAAAAAAGTCATCAATTGCATTATGGCAATCTTTATCACTGTTGAATCAGGCTACTAATCTATACGATATCTACGAAAAGGCAATAAATTCAGTTATGTCGTCATCGTCGTGAAGATGCGGTTGCGTCGTTTTTTCCTAAGTTATTTTTCTCATCAAAGATCAGGCGTGTAACAGTAACAAATAGTGATTAAAGATAATGCAAAATTCATTGAACTGTTTGTGTACTTTTTCCCTTTAACTTGTCTTCCACTTGCCACACCAATCGACCCCTTAAACGCTTGTAGGAAGAATATTAAATACCTGTGCATCATGCAACAAAATGCTTGCCTGTCGTTTATAATATTGCCTGCGAAATGTACGTGTTTGGACGTATGCAAGATTTTTTTCGTGAATTTAACAGATAATGCATGCACACAACAATGCCGGAGGATTTAGATCAACCGGTAAAAAATGATCGGTTAGTGGAGATGTGCTGCTAAAAGAGAATGCAAAGTACAATAATGATTACTGTGTATTTTTCGTGTTGACTACACGTCTCTCTTTTATTCTTATGTTTGCTGTGTCTCATCATCATTAGTGATTTGGCTGGTACAATGTCGAGTTGAAGTTGTAGTACATTCTTTCAAATCTTCGTTGTCTAACACTGTACCGCGGTACATATTGGATTTGCCATTTTAGTCTGTGGAACCGTCAGTCCGGGGCCACCTGCGAAACCACATTATGTAATGGTGAATCTAAAAGTATAGTTGTTGTAACCATACCCCCTGCACCCAAATGGGATTCTTCACTCTAACAAAACGTGTCACCAACTAGGTATAATGGTACCCTTAAGACCGTTCTGAGAATATTTTTTTCGGGAAAATCTCTTTAATTTATTTAGCATTGGGGAAGAATTTTGGTCAGAAGCGCACCTTTAAGTTAGTGTCCATTTTGTAAGTAAAAAGGGGTTAGTTTCGTATGGTTGAAGACCACATTCAGTTAAAGGATTAATTTCATAGTAGAACCTTATGTCATAATTTACAAAAAACACTTTCAAATATTTGCGAATGAATGCTCCACACTTTCGAATATACTTTGGAAAATGTTTGAAAATACACAAAAGTTGTCATCTTCGGCGCTACCTATTTTCCTATCTATTGGTTCATGTTCAATATTGTACATTATTATTAACGATAACATGCTCTAGGTATTTGAATTTGAGTACATCAATATTATGTATTTTGTTGTTTCATAATAGATACACACGTAGGTACATACCCAGATTGATATTCAGTGAAAAATAGTGAAGTAGTATCAAGTGTCAGTCTGCCTCACAAGTTATAGATGTCAGTTAGATTGTCAGTGTATAGAAATCGACTTCGGCAGGACAAAATAAAAAGTGGTTTTTCTTTTGGTCAATTGTTCTCTTGCCATCCCATTGTTTTGGCACAGTACTCTCTCAATCAGTTGTCAAAAGAATTGTGTAGTGCGTGAACTACCGCACCGAAAAACCGTTTCTCGTTCATATCGAACGTCGAAACAGAAGCAGCAACAAGTTAATGATGGTGTGGTATTGGAAAAGCACAGTATAGTGATTTGAGTTTTTGTTACCATTGAGGAGAAAACACAAGAGAAAAAAATTGTTATTTGTCGTTGGTTAGCTAAACACATGTAATGGGGCAGCATATTTTACATTTGTGTAGGATTAAGATGATTAGAATCTTGTACAGGGTTCTTTTCTCTAAGACACAAATTTCGTAAACATGTGATTTTGAATACCTAATTACATATGTACCTGTAAAGACTAGTGTACATACAATGATCTGTATTCAATAAAATTAAGATTTTATAAAATCGCTTGTTTATCAAAATGATGTACCTCCGGGTTTTTTTGTAAAAGTTGCATACTGGCATACTATTTTATTTTTATTATGATAAAATGGTTGTTTCCTACTGCAGACAGATTGGCACAATTCCTGCTTGTCGTGTTCTTTTCAACCACCAAAAACCGCAAAAGTTTATGCATGAGCATTAGTCAAATATTGAAATGACACGCATGACATGTTAGGGGAACGTAAAACTCCATGCTTGTACACGCACTAGCTGTTCGATTAATAATTTTATAAAAATAAATTGGCTAGATGAGCTGTTTGAAAGCAATCAAAATCTATTAGCACTTATTTTAAAAACCCCTTCCTATTTTCTCCGTCTACTTAGTGTTTGTTGCCAAGTCATGCATCAAGGTACGTTAATGATGATACTCGTTACCATTACGTTTTCTCGACGGAATTGCATTTCTATTTAAGAAAGAGCAATATTTTGTTGATGCTGTATCTACAATCGTCTATGTTTCTATTTGTTATTCTCAAGGAGAGGGTCATAAAAGCAATAATAAAACGTCAGAGTAAAGATGAGCATGAAATTTGCAGAAAAGAATTAAATGAACATGACTACCGTCAATGACAGACACTGCGAAAGGGATCTAAAAGAAATTTTTTGCCCATTCTCATCCCTGTTAATCTTTTATAGTGTTTTTTTTTTATTTTTACGACTGTAGTGAGTGAAATTCACTCGTTTACATCGTCACGGTTTTATGTACAATGTTTGTCACATATGAGGTGCTTATAATGAGACTTGATATAAAAGACATTCTTGTTCTTAACTGTCCAGCTTGTCAAGTTTGATATGGGACGACGACGACGACAATAAGGCGAATAAAATTGTCACGCTGCTCTTCAGTCTCATAAACCTTGTTTACTATTGCGTGATGCCAAACAAAAATTTGAGATTTTATTTTTATTTTCGCAAGTTGTTAGTATGCACTATGTGTTCTGTACACACTTTGTAATTGGATTGTTTGAGAAGAAACATTTTTGAATGGCATATTTTTCCTACCTATTTCACACAAAGTGTCCGATTGAAAATACACTCACCAGCTTTTAAGGCTTGAAATATAGTTGCGCGTTGACAGCCAGAATGTACAAAAATGACATCATTTTCCGGCTGTAATTTAGAGCTGATGACATTTTCATACTCAAGATAATCTATCATTGAAAAGGCATGACTGACACGAGTTTCCCATTCCCAACAACAAAAACGATAATCAAACAAAGTATTTTCATGTTATTTCACGAGCAAAAATTAGCCTATTTAGTTTTAGTTGAATGTCCCATTCGCTCGCGTGAATAATAAAGTAGCATTAATGATTATGATAATGTGATCATAACATATTGACTTGTTGAAGATATCCATGTTAATTAAAAAGCCAAATAAATTAAGTCAACCGTCTTCATTGAATTGAAACAGGTAGTCATTACGTTTTATACAGGTACAGGTATACGTACACACATGTTGCATCAGTTGTTGAAAATAATAATGGCAATAACCACGGTCATCTGGTATTCATAAAAGGTAACTACTTATCAACTTCGTGATTTTCGAAATCAGCATGTTGTATGTTTGCATATCATGATGATCACGGCACGGCAATAATGATAGAATCCTATGTGATTGGTAGTTAAGAGTGCGTAACAGTAGAAGAAACAAATAAGATTGATTTTTACGGTTTTCTTCATTGATATGCAACCGGCTTCTGAGAGTTATCCATGTAGTTATTTATTTTTCAGTTTATTTATTGCTGTGATTGTGATGATGACCTGATGGCAGCACTCAATATTGTTTCACTGTCCACGTTGACGGAAACTCTGATAATAATACCATTCGTAGGTTAATTATTATGCACATTTGTTTATCTAAAAAAGATGATTGTACAAACTTGATACAAACAAACCTTGTAAACAGAAGATGCGGAGACTCATGTTTTGTTGGAGTGTCGTTGTCATACAGCCATATCTAATCAACATCACAACTGACAAAATTCCTTTCGATAGATTCCTCTC